>APFE031253099.1:64757-73663 GCA_000404065.3 Pinus taeda | reverse complement strand
TCCAGACACCTTAAAAATATTCCAGATGGATCCCTCCAGTAGAGCAGACTTTCCATGATACAATACTTTGCTGCTCTAAGTTTTAAAGTTCTGGCTTGACTTGCACTTAAATCTGAAGGGATTTCTAGCTTTAACAATAAATTAGTTATTTTGACATACCAATCACATGAAGTTATATTCTCGTCCATTCATTGTTTTCTCTCTTTTTCAGCGGCGTTTTCCTCTTCTTTTACTTGATCATTTTCTGCAATTGTGCACAGAAAATCAATGTCCAAAGACCTGCAATTTTCTTCTGCTAATAACTTGGCAAGACCTTGCTCTCTGACCAGCTTGGTGGGCTTCAGCTCTATATTAAATTCTATCATTTTAGCAATCCATTTTGCCCTCCTTCCATCAGCATCGGGTTGAGTTAGGACATCTTTAATTGCAGCGGAAGGCACATATGCAATTATTTTCGAATGAAGGATATAAACTCTGAAAGCTTTTAAGGATTTAATAAGAGCATATGCCTGTTTTTCCATAATATCATATCTCAGTTCAGCCTCCCTCAAATTCTTGTTGAAAAATGCTATTGGATGTTCTGAACCTTCTTCATCCTGCTGCAATAGAACAACTGCAATGGTGTCTTCAGAGGCAAATGAAAACAGATGAAACTCCTTACTGTAGTCAGGACTTATTAATGTGGGAGCTTCCATTATAGCCTCCTTGATGGAATCAAATGATTTTCTTGCTATTTCGGTCCATCTTACCTTTGCTCCTTTCTTCAACATGGAGGTAACGTGCTTTACCAGCTCTGCAAAATCGGAATAAACCTCCTGACAAAATTAATTTTGCCCAGAAAAGACTGTATATCTTTCTTTGATCTGGGAATGGTCAAAGCTTGGATTGCTTTGACTCTTTCTGGGTCAATCTGGACACCTGCAGCAGACACTATATGTCCTAACAGCTTGCCTTCTTCCAAAGCAAATTGAGATTTCTTGGGATTGACTAAAATTCCAAACCTCCTGCACTTCAAAAACACTTTTTTTAAAAGTTGTAAATGATCATGATGGCTGTTGGAATAAACAGTTATATCATCAAGATAGATAAGCACAAATTTGTCCTTTTCCCCCACAAAGGCTATATCCGTAGCTCTCTGAAAGGTAGCTCCAGCATTCATCAACCCAAATGGCATTTTGGCGTACATGAAAGTGCCCCAAGGAGTGGTAAATGCAGTCTTTTCTTGGTCATCTAGGTGCACAGCAAACTGATTAAAGCCTAAGAATCCATCTATGAAAGACATAACTTTAGCTCCTGATACCTTTTGCAGTAAATGCTCCATCTTAGGCAGGGGATAGTTGTCTTTTTTGGAGTATTTATTTAAATTTCTGAAATCAACACAGAGTCTGATTTCCCCACTCTTCTTCCTTACAACCACCAAATTGGCTACCCATTTTGAATATCTGAGAGGGACTATAATCTTAGCAGCCAACAACTTTTTAATTTCTTTTTCAATTAAAGGAAGAAGCATGGGATTTATTGGTCTCAGTTTCTGTTTGAAGGGTATTGCATTTTTCTCCAGAGGGATTTTGTGCTGAATTATGCTTTTATCATATGTTTTCAGATCACTATATTCCCAGGCAAACACATCAACAAATTGCTTCATTAATTTGCAGTATTCAGAACTTTGGTCAGCTGACAAATGAGTGGACAAATTCACATACCTAGGCTGACTTGGACTTCCTATATCATGCTTACAAACTGCAGATTGATCTTCTCTTTGGGCGGCTTTGTAAGGCACATCATTCTGGTCAAACAATCTTTCAAGAGGAATTAGGCCCTTAGGAATATGGTTATTAGGAAGCTGGACTATGCTGTCTTTACCAATTTTATTTCTAAGCTGAGACTGGGGTTTTTCTAACAAGGCATCATTTTCTTGGTCAATTTGCATGTTAGAAAATTCATCAATGACTTGAAGGAATCTATTAATCTCATTATCATCATTAAAAACTTTCCAGTGGTGGACATTGTCAGGCAAGGAAGGTCTGTACTTCATTTGAACTTGATAAAGTAGTTTGGGAGGAATTGGATGTATAAATAGACTAGCAGAAACAACAAGGGAGTCAGCCAGCTGATTTTGGGCTCTAGGGATATATGAAATACAGAAAAAATCAAAAGAATCTTTGATTCTCCATACCTCATCTCTGTATGCTTTCAGCCTTGGGTGCTTTGCTTGAAATGTTTTATTTATTTGCTAGATTATCATATCAGCATCTTCAAACACCTTCAGATTCTTGATTCCTCTGTCCTTTGCTGCATTAAGACCCAACAACAGTGCTTCATATTCTGCTATATTATTGGTTACTTGAAAAACCAGCTTAAAAGACAGTTGAATGCTTTCTTGTTGAGGAGATACTAGCACTACCCCTGCTCCTGCAGTTTCCCTGATCCATGCTCCATCGAAGAACATCTCCCAGACCTGACTTCCTTGCTCTTTATCAGCCTAAACAATAGGTTCCTTGAGCTTCATTTCAGCCTTCTGAGATTCTTCTATTTGGAGAATACATGCTCCAAAGTCAGTGTCCAATGCATATATGGGATGATTTGTAGGATTCTTCTCATCGCTGATAATAAATGCCAACTGTGCTTCTTTGTACAACCTCCTTCTTTCTCCTCCAAAAACTGGGACCGTTGCATAAGATAGATCATTCTTTAATGTCCCACCTAGTCTCTTAATCCACCCAACAGCATGCCAAACTTGGGAGGCACATCCGCTACCACGATATCCATCATCATGCTCTTCATGTGTAGCTGAGTTAAGGTAATGGCTAGGTCCTTAATGAATCCCAGGCATTGCGCTTTCCTTGAATCAAAAGAGAATATATCATGATAAGGTTTGGTGATATCAAGGCCTAACACTTCCATGACAACTTTAGGCATTAGGTTGTGGCTGGCCCCTGTGTCTAGCAGGTAATTGTGGAGGATTTTGTCATGAATGGTCAGGGAAACTTAGAAGGATGGAGAATTATTATCATTAGGTTCAATCATGGAACTAAGCATAATGGCAAGTTTGTCATCTTGCAAATTGACAGAGTTAGTGGAGGTTTGTTTGGTTTCTAGCTAAAGGGCGTCAAGTACATGCTTTCTAAATAATTCACTCTTCATCAACTCAACTAGAGGCACAGATATTTTCAATTTCTGAACCTCCGACTCAAAGCTGAAAGAAGAAGATGGCTTATCAGAACATTTTACCACTTGAACTGGAGCTTTGAGGATGATTGGATCAGCTGTTGGTCTTCTTTGCTTGATATTCTGGGATTCTGTTTGGACAACAGGCTTTTGTGCAGGATTTTCTTTGACAATTTTTTCATTTAACCTCAGATGATATCTTTGCTGGTCTCCAGCTTGTAGAACAGCCCCTCTGTCCCACTCCTAACTGTTTTGCTCTTGCAGCAATGATTCTTCATATTCGGTCGATGTCAAAAATGCAGCGTTGCCTTTATCTTCCATGCAGTGAATTTCATCCTCATCCTCTTCAAATTGTTCTTCCTCCATGACTACATTTTGGAAGGGAACTTTAACTTTCTGATCCTCTTTTAATTCTTCACCCCTCTGTATCATTTGTAATGGCTCATTTGCTCTTCTAAATGGATTTTGATTTCTTGGAGCAAATGTGTTTCGCTGCCTTGTTTTCCCTAAATTCTTCTCCACCTCCAGCTTAGATATCTTAGAAGCCAATGATTCTATTATTTTAGTCATTTTATCAAATTTGGGGTCTGAAGATGATGTAGAAGAAGTAGATGCTTGATTTCTCTGTCTCCTTCTATCAGCTTGATTCTTTAGTTTTTCTGCTGCCAAGATATTTGATTCTACTTCTAATGTTGCATCTTGCATGTCTGTTAAAGTAGCACATCTTCTTTCTCTCAATAATAGTCAGAAATTAGAGTCAAAAGCATTGGCATAAGTGAGTTTGGCAGTGGTGGGGGTTGGATTTACCTTAGCTGGTATTCTACTATACATACGATTGAATCTTTTATTAAAATCAGGCAATGATTCCCCATTTTCCTTCTTCAGATTACCAAACTCAGTATGATAATACAAGAAGTCTTTTTTATCTCCCCATTGCTTCAAAAATGCATCATCTAATGCCCCAATATCTATTATTGATCTCTAGGGAAATTCTCTAAACCACTTCCTAGCCTCTCCATCAAGGCTCCGGACAAAAACTCTCATCCATACATCATTTTCATTTATATCTAAATTATCAGCATAACTGTAAAAAGCTTCTAGGTGTTCTTCTGTTGTTACTCCCTCTGTTCCGGTGAATTTAGGCATATATATTTTATATTCCCCCACAGGCATCGGATTTAATGGGACAAGCAAGACCAAAGGTCTGTATCTAGTGGCTACAATTCTTTCTATCCTCGTAGGTGCTTGTTGTCCTGCCATAATTGGAATATGTGGAAGAATACTAGCGGATTGGATGGTAGGGAATATTGGGATGTTATTGACAGTATGGGAAGCTTTCTTTGGACTGAGATTCAAGGGGAAACTAACTATACAAGGGGTTGAATTAATATCTGAAGGAATTTCGTGATTAACGATGCAGGGCTCTAAATTTTCAGACTGTAATTCTTCAGCTACAACTTTATCTTTCAGAAATGACTGAGATTTTTTAGGCTTACCTGATCCTGATGCCCCTTTCTGTGATGCTTGTTTCACTTTGACAATCCTCTCAGGGTCAGGCAATGGTTCAGCTGGAGATTTCTGAGGATTTCTTCGAGTATGCCTCACGAACTGAGCTAGAACTTCAATGTGGAGTCGCCAAAGGTTGGCCTTCCTCCAGTGGAGTCACTAGACAGGTGATTACAGCCAAATATATGTTCAAACCTTGTCTATCATCAAATCTTGAAGCTGTTTTGTCTCCCAGGGAAGCTGAGCTTCAATCTCCTCTCCTCGACAACGACGCCAATTAATGTTATCACCCCAAGAAACTCACCTAGGTTGTATATCTGTGATGCTTGGGAACATTACAAACTCAACAAAATGTTGGATAAATGGTGGATGAATGAAAGAAATGCTGAATACTCAAGCCACATAACCACTCCTACTATGATTGACCCCAGACATGGGTGAAAACCCTCGGAATACAAGGCTTTTAACCACCAATTACTCACAGTTTAAGGAAAAGGTGATAATGGAGAAGACTGACCACACCAGCAAATGCACAGGACCCTGTGATGGTCGGCTGCAACCGGTTTTAAAGGTCTGTAAATCTATTATCTAATACACAAACAGGATGACAACTCTCTAGTATTAAAACAACAGAAACCTATAAGAAAATTCAATGAAACATGCTAGCTTCTAACATAGAGGCGGGATGACAGCCCCTCTAATGCCAAACATTCACAACAACATGAATTAATGCAAAACAGGCATAGCCTGGAACATAGAAGAAGTGAAAAGTGAGAAAATGACAGCAAAAGAAGCTTGTATTCGTTGGAAGTGAAGACCAGACTCTACAGGTTTCACAGTATTTACAGTTTCCAGAAGTTGAAATTTACAACATACTAGCACTCATCTAACACCCATAAAACTGATTACATCATGTCTCTGGGTATATATAGAACTTATTTACAAAAATATGTCTACTAACCTATGCGTGGAGGTGTCTTAATGGATCACCAACCACATTTACATTTAGATATGGGCTCCCTGCCACAATCTACACATTTTAATGAACGAAATGGCTCTGCTTGTACTCTTCGAACATGAGGAAATTTTTATGAATAAATGTCCCTGACTGCCCATTGAATTCAGCTGATCGAGGCAATACTTCCTCGTCCTTGACCATGCTGCTCTTTAACCATGGTATCTGAGAATTTAATGCATAGGTAGCTGGATCATAACTTGCTTCTTCGCGCGCCCAAAAGTTGGCCAAAAAGAAACACAGCAATTCGCATCAAATATGGATGAAGGGCCAAGGAGGAACACTGGTCATCGCATGAATTGGATGGACGATCAAGATATACTGGTAGAAGGCAATGAGAAGGCACAAAGATGCAACTTGGACATGAGCCGCTAGATTAAAGAAATGGACGGTAGAGATTTGATTTGCAAGAGGTGCGATATGCGATAGCACTGAGGTCACATCGCAACATCGCATCGGCGGAGGAGACAGGGCGAAGTCTTAACATTTGGGTGCGATTTGTGATTTGCGATCGGATCGCATCGCAATATCGCAATCGGCAGAAGACACAAGGTGTAATGGAAGCAACAGGGCGCAGACGCGTTTTGCGATATGCGATCTGATTGCATTGCAATATCGCAGCGACAAAAACATAGGGGTAAAACGGGTTTATGTGCGATAGCGACCAAATCGCATCGCAAAGGGAAGAAAATGGAAATAGCATGGTTATGAGAATAAATGGTCATGAAAGGGAAAAGAAGAGAAGATTGTTGCGATCTACCCTTTTGAGTATAAACACATGGCCAAGTTGATGTTTGGTCCTTCCAAAAGCTGAAGTATATAGCAGAACTAACACTTCCAAAATAATCTTGGCACGCACGCTTGAAGGAACACAAAGGTGACCCAGGTGGCATAACAAGGCATCCTGGAGGTGAAAATTTGGAAAATCCTAACCCTCCAAGAGTATCTGGTATGTGTGGCCAAATTCTGGGTCACTTTTGTAGAGAAGTGGCCAATCAGAAGTCTCCTTCCCACAAGAGTTGAGCACAGTGGTTAATGCCATGATCGGTGGTCGACTGAGGCAATCTGCAACATTATTGGTGCTACCCTTCTTATACTTGATATTCAAATGGAACTGTTGCAGGTATGTGGACCACTTCTGATGGCGATAATTCTGTAATTTCCCTTGGGTCTGTATGTACTGTAGGGGTTGGTAGTCTGTGTGGATGATCGCTTCCTTCCCCAAAATGTAATGTTTCCATTGTCGACAGGCCTGCACAATGGAATACATCTCTTTGTCATAAGTGGGATACTTCCGGATTGTGTCTGAAAGTGTCTCACTGTGATATGCCACTCGATTCCCATGTTGAGTGAGGATTGTCCCAATAGCATAGTCAGAGGCATCTGTCTCGACCTCAAATGGTTGTTGCAATTTTGGTAATGCGAGCACTGGTGCCGTGCAGAGGTGATCTTTCAACTCTGTGAATGCCTTCTGTTGAGGTTCAGACCAAAATAATTTTTCCTTCACTACTCCCTTAGTGACTTGACTTAAGGGCCAAGTGATATGAGAAAATCCCAACACGAACCTGCGGTAGAAGTTGGCAAGACCTAGAAAGATGCGAAGCTCTATCAGAGTGGTTGGAGATGGCCAATCTCGAATGACTTGGATCTTGGATGGATCCACATCTAGCCTTGTTCATTAATAATTTATCCCAGATACTAAACCTGGGTCATACCAAAAGTACATTTCTCCAAATTGGCACATAACTTGTGTTGTTGCAGTGTTTGGAGAACCTGTCAGATGTGGTGGAGGTGTTCTTCCCAACTATGGCTGAAGATCAGGCTGTCATCCAAGTAGACCACTACAAATGAGTTGGCGAATGGCCACAAGATGTTATCCATTAGCCTCATGAAGGTTGCAGGAGCATTTGTCAATCCAAAAGGCATAATTAACCATTTGAAAAGGCCCTCCTTGGCTTTGAAGGCAGTATTCCACACATCAGAGGGTTCGATTCGTACCTGGTGATATCCTGACTTCAAATCAATCTTTCTGAAACGAAGGGACAAGGGAGAGACGGGGTCCATTTTATTTGCAACAACAAAGGAACCTGATCGATCATTGAAGAAACTGTTACATTGGTCGTAACGTTCACAATCTAAATTACTGTAACAGCATTCTGTTGACGGGAAGTGATTTCCCTATTTTTGTACAAAGGGTTAAACTAGAATCTATAATGAAAATATTTTGTAATCGATGTCTCCTCTATAAAGAGGAGACATCTACATTAGAGAGGGGATCTACACAGGGGGATGAACAAGCTGTAACACAAGGATCGTAGTTGAAGGAGCCATACTCAATCTTTTCTGTAATATGGTATATTAACAGATGAATAAAGTTTTGTTCTGAGTATTTCATCCTAGTTTCCGTGTGCTGGGGAATCTTGTGAGAAGGACAGGGCCCACCTTCATCACAAGATTCACCCATTTCCTTTCTGTTGTGCGTTACGTGTGATTTCTGTTCATACCTTGTTAACGAGCATTGCTTCTGATGTTATTTTACTTTTGCTAAAACTCTATTTCTCTTTTAATCGATTGATGTTGTTACATGAGTGCCTCACCAGTGATTAGGATTTACAGAGTGAATTGGTGAACTGGATAACAGAGGAAGGTGCTGAATGTTCCTACTCTAGGGATAGGGTTCTGATCCTGTGTTACAGGACAACCATTGTTTTCTTTTGCAAATTTATTCTTTTTAACTAATTATCCATTTCTTATTCGATTCCTGCAATAGATTATAACTGCTATAACACAGAATAAAGGTTTAACAGAGTGTGATTTATTTATACTACAACTTTTTAGTGCTATTAAAATTGAGTACATACTGTACGTAGGCACCTTTGAAATAATCGGACTTTCTCGGGTTGACAATTTATGTGGCACTCGACTGTTTAATTAATAAGCAATTAAAGTGACCAACATTTTGGCGTTGTTGCCGGGGAAGGTGACCAAAGATTTTGAAAGCATTAATGATTTCCTTTTAGATGTACAGGATGCATGAAAGCACGCAGGAAATCTAACCCTATAGGCAGCAGGGGCCAAGGCAGAGGAGGAAGGAAAACTTTCATTGATGACATTATTTCAAAAGCTGAAGCATATCAGAAGATAAGTTCTTGGAGGCCAAAGACTTGGCACCCCCTCGAGATGGATTACGAAACGGAGGGAGTGTTGGGACTGGAAA
>APFE031253099.1:0-60957 GCA_000404065.3 Pinus taeda | reverse complement strand
TCAGATACCGTCCTAGTCTCAACCATAAACGATGCCGACCAGGGATCGGCGGATGTTGCTCTAAGGACTCCACCAGCACCTTCTAAGAAATTAGAGTGTTTGGGTTCCGGGGGGAGTATGGTTGCAAGGCTAAAACTTAAAGGAATTGACAGAAGGGCACCACTCGGAGTGGAGCCTGCGGCTTAATTTGACTCAACACGGGGAAACTTACCAGGTCCAAACATAGTAAGGATTGACAAATTGAGAGCTCTTTCTTGATTCTATGGGTGGTGGTGCATGGCCGTTCTTAGTTGGTGGAGTGATTTGTCTGGTTAATTCCGATAACAAACGAGACCTCAGCCTGCTAACTAGCTACGCGGAGGTTCCCCTTCGCGGCCAGCTTCTTAGAACATATTGAAGTTGAGGAACCAGTTCAGGACATTGAAAGCCCTACAAAAAGCGCTGGAGACCGAGCAAGTGAGATAGGGGAACAACCAATGGACGGAAACAATGAAGGACTTGTTGGTGGGGGACGAAGAGAAGGGTGGACTCCTAGGTGGCCTTCCATAGTATGTACTGGGGAAAGCATACAACTGAAAACCCCTAAACTATTTGTATATTATGATGATAGAGAACATGTAACAATACATAGTACAATACTCCTCACAAGTACTCAGTACTATCTCCACCTGCTACAGACAAACTAGCTCAGATCTGAATCAAGTCACAAGTTCAAATCTCCTCCGTTGTTTGCCTACCTCCACTGCACAATACCTATTTGAGAATAGATGAGAATGGCTGATCCAAACTCGTATTTCCCTTGTGTTGCACTACGCAATCCTCATTGGCAATCTCAATCCACTGATTATGCAAATCTCATGCACAACTATAGTCACAACTGATAGCTGTCTTGCCCTTTCACTCACCTCTAACACTTGTCTCGACTGAACTGTCCATGCACTGAGTTAACTGATCTATTCGTTAGTAGATTTATGAGTTAATAATTAGTGAATTACTTAATAATTAATTCACACCACTCATCACTAGTGTATTTTGCAGTTAGACTAAATACAACTAGTTCAACTAAGTCAAACTGAATACAACTCCATCAACTCCTCAATCAACTCCACCAAATTCAATCACTTGAGTTCTAACTGAAGTTCTTCATGCAATAGTTCAACTAACCCATAAGAAAAGCATATTTCCTTCTAGCAGTTGCATGTGCCATAGCTGTAGCTCGAGCTGAATTGATGCAAGAGGATAAGATAATGTTTATAGTCCAAATATTATTAAGAGCTAATAATATTTGATTGTTCTATTTTTAGACTGGCAGTCTAAACATAGACTCTGCCCATATGTCTAAAAATAGAGGTCCATCTATTTTTACCAACATGACCAATCATCCATAAATAGCATCCTACAACTCATAGACCATGATCCATATGTCTAAAAATAGACATAGTCTAAAAATAGACTTTGCGCCAAAAATAGCCCGCGGGCCCACTTAGTGAAGGCAAATTATTTTCACTAAGCTCCATCATCTTGTTGCATTTTCAACAAATAATAAAAGAAATATATGACATAGAGACAAAATATCAAGAGTATGATAGTCATCAGCAACTATCATGAACAGTATCCAGACCAGCAATCAGGTTCTCCCTCTGCACCTGTTCCATCTGTGCCAGATGGTCTCTGTCAGGCCCATATCAGACTCTTCTCATCCTGAGTTTGGCCCACTGATTTCCTTCAAATCAATATATATGCGATTGTATCCACAGAAACAAGTGTATATACGTGGATCCTCCTTATGAAACTCGTGTACACCCACTTCCATATCAGTAACCTATAAATGTCCTATAACAAGGTATGTCTGCATATAGATATCAATTCATCCTTTTGAATAGAATTCTTCATATGACATACAGAATCATTCACATTCTATCATATGTGAAAAACACCATAGCCATCTCATCAACATCAAGATCTACATGAGCCAAGTATCATCACATGGGAACATCTGCATCAATCAACATATGTAAGTATCAAGCTATCATCATATGGGTAAGAACTCATCATCATCATATCTCCAACAATGCAACTCCATGTATCCAACACTATGTATCTAGAGCTCAAGACAAGACTTCTTGATATCATCAACAACAATAATCCTCATCCATATGAGTGCCAAGAAATTATAGGAATCATGCATCATAATTGTATTATATGATCTTTATGCATATGATGACAACATCATATGAGTGACTCATCATCAAATAAAGAGAATGTGTATTCAATCTTTGTACTTCTCCTTATCCATATGAAGATCACCATGTAAGCACCATACATGCATCATCAAAGAATCATCCACAAATCTGATCAACTATGTATTATTGACAAGTCATAACAATAGCAAGATGTATCATTAAACCATATAAGCATCATCACCTAAGGGCTACTAACCATAATACCAACAATGCATTATTAAAAGCATATGCCCCCCCTGAACCTGTGCCATCTTGTTTATTGTCAGATCTGATCATGCATATATCAGCAGGAAGTATCAAGGCAATATCATCATCAAGTTAGGATCAAAAACACTTCTAAACATCTTACAAGTATCAAGACATTTCCTTACATCATCAGCAGATTGTAACCATTATCAAACATAACAAATAATGGACTGAATCATATCAAACCCTTTTTATGAGCCTGTCCCTAGTGCTTTTCCTCAGACTGACATATACGCGACTGTGCAGTGTATAACGCGCGTATATATGTGACTTCCTTTTATGCAACTTGCGTATGTAATTTAGGACACTGAATTTTTACACTTTCAGCTCCCCCGGAGTTTTTTATGTCTATATATAGTGTTGTGCCACATCTTCCTGACTAGACTTCCTTCTTCTTCCATATCTTCAAGTGTGATGATGTTTTCTCCTTTTGGTGTGGTGCCCGTACCTTGTTCCTACATTCCTTGGCTATATGTCCAAGCTTGTTTCATGCATAACATCTTACATGTTTCATATTCCTTCTGTAGCAATCAACAGCTTTGTGACCGAACATATTGCAAGAAAAACAATATCCATTAAAGTACCTAGACCGTGATGATCTTTCTGGGTGATGATCTTGAACCATTCTTCTTCTACATCTGGCTGCAAAATTTCCAAGATTATGACATACATAACATTCAACCTTATTTATTAGAGGAGTAAAAGATTTTCTTTGAAGAATTTCCTTCATTGGCTGTTGATGGGTTTGACCTCTCATCTCCTTGTTGAGCATTTCAGATTTTGCATGGGAGTTCCTTTTCTTATTTTTTGAACTGGATTCATCTTTAATAGATTCATGAAAACCAAGACTAGTTTTGATAGCAGGAGACCTTTGACTACTAAGAATATCATCCAATATCTTAGTACTATCTTGAAATAGTAAGAGCTTATCATTTTCTTCTAATTTATCATTTAGAATATTTACCTCATCCTGCAGTTGCTCTTCCCTTTCACGATGCTGCTTCTTCATTTTTTCATCAACTTTTCTTTCTTCTTCCAACTTATGTCTTAGTTCAAGAACTTCGTTTTCTTGTTTTTCAAGAGCTTGGAGTAGTTCTTTATTCTTCTTCTTTGATTCTTCAAGATCTTCTTTTAGTGAGAGGATCGTAGCTTCAAGCCTTTTATAGTAACTGGATCTTTCTCTAAGTTTCTTGATTGTTGTGCTTCTTTCATTTACTTCATTTCTTAATGATGTCACTTCATCCTGCAACTTTTGACATTTTTCCTTGAATAGCTTCCTTACCTTGTTTCCTTCCTCTAGTTGAGATTTTAGTTTGGTAGATTCTTCTTTGAAGGCACATTCCATTTTGTTTAATAGATCTTGTTGATCTCTAATTTTGTTTGTGAGCCTTTTAAATTCTGCCTCTATTTGATATCTTTCTTGCTCACCCATAAGAGCACATTCAGTTGTTTCACTATCACTTTCATCATCTTCAAATGGATGGATAGCATGATCACCAAAGGATAACAAATTCATACCTAATAGTTCTTGTTCATCTTCATTCTGAAGTGATTATGAATCTGAAGTGCTTCTTCCGCATATTCCCCAATCGATTCTTCCACTTTCATAGTCCTTCTGAGATGTCTTCTTCTTCTTAGGTGCTTTCTTCTTATGCTTCTTTCCCATTGTTCTACGGGTCTCCTTTGAGTGATCAAGCTTCTACCAAAGGACCTGCTCTGATACCAATTGTTGGAAATAATACTGAGAGGGGGGGTGAATTAGTATTATCAAGTCAATAAATTTTTTTCATTTCCATATTTAGATTCATATACGCTACTTCAGTTAAGGCAAACCGCGTGTATACACAATTGTGATCAATGCAACTAGCGTATATCCAGTAAACTTATGATTCAGTTAGTTGATCCTTAATGAATGCATCAGAACATTATTAACCATATGAACAGTAAATAGGAGCAGTAAAAATAGAACATATCATCACACACAAGAAGCACACATGAACACCATGATATAGGGTGGAAACCAAATGTGGGTGAAAACCACCTGCTGCAAGTCATCTCTATCTTCTTTTAATAAGAAACTTCCTTTTACAATAGTTTTGTACTAGTGCAATCCTTTACCAGTTTGCAAACTGCAACCTGCAGAGGGTTACAACCCTCTCTCGTTCTCCAAACACTCCTAGAAGGGAGCTACAACCCCCTTGGCTCTTGTACTAGCCGATCCATGCTCCAATCTTCACTCGTTTTCCAGTTGTTACTGGAAGGGCGCTGCCACCCCCTTAGCTCTTGTACTAGATGATGTACTAGTACGTAGGTGCTAGCCTACAATCTCCTTTCATCCTCCAGGGACCACATTTCATACATTTTCAGACTGGATACTCCTGAAGCATAACACTATAATATGAAAGGCCACGTTTCATCCAATTTTCATACTAGACCCATCAATATCATTGAAGCACAAAATCAATCAATACTAGCATCATCAATCTCTAAATCATTGAAACACTGAAACCCTGTCAACAACATAGTCACCAGAACATAGAACAAACAATAGAACTCTGCAACAATAACCAGATCCAACTGCAACTTCAAATATCATATATCATAATGTATATGCTACTATGATGAACCAAACCCACATACATACGCACTTTCACCAAAGAAAACCTGCATATAGATCTGCAAATATTTACTCATAAGTCGCAGTTGTTCCAGACATCAGTCATACCCAGATCAGAACATTCATACATTAAAACTTGTGTTAATAATTCATATCTAGTCTATCCATAATCAAACCATATAATGATAAATATTCCAAGCCTTAATATCTCGATCCATCATTCATCATTATCCACATGAGTTCATCCTTGGTTCAAATCAAGCAAAGCATCGCCAACCCATAATCAGCACACTAGATCTCATACTTCATCAGATATTCAAGACTTCCTCACACTTTTTGCCTAATGATCTTCTTCTCTTTTATAAGAAGAGCTTCGGCATAAAATCACATGAAAAAGATCATTGTCGACGCGTTTCGAACCAACTAGTGTGGTTCATCGTCAGGACAATATTCAATACCATGGTCCAAAACCATTGAGAACCAATACCATGGACCCAATACCTGGGATCAATACTTTAGACGAGATACCGTGGTCGAAAACCATAGGTCCAATTACCATGGACCAAAAACTTAATGTACACGCCTTCCCTTGCATGAAAGTGTGTGCATACTCATACGCGCCTTTTTATCGGTGATCCTGTGTGTATACACGACTTTACTAAGAGGAACCCACGTATACCTTATTTTCTTCATTCTTTGTGGTCTGATCATTAATTCCTTGCTACTGACTTGCTACACTATGCTCTGTCATCTGTTTGAGTTGCCATCAAGGACAACACTTGTCTCATAATGCCAACAAGCGTATCAAATAAAATTTGAAGAACATCCGACAAAGCCGGGGCAGCCAACACAGAGTATCAGTGGAAGACAGCTGTAAACCGACTCGCTGAGCCTACCTCCAGTATATTTGACAAAGAAAAAGCAGCCAGCATAGCATCAATTTGTCTTTTCCCTGTTTTCGAGACTATTTGTCTCTATATTTTGTAAAAAACGATTAGTCATCACCAGATATTATCTCCCTGAGATATTTTGTGAGATATTTTGTATAAATACCCCCCTTAATGAAGTATTTGGGGTTGGTGAGGCATTCTAAGACTTTGCTGTAATACTGAAATTTTGGAATAAAAAGCTATTAGAATCAATTGTTGTTGGACTCACTAGATGTAGAATTGAAGTAGAGGACTTGTCACATAATTCTTGACTCAAATAGCAGACCAATAAGTCCCTTTATCTTCTGTTTTGTAATCTTTCTAGTTTCATTATATCACCTGTATTTCACAATCTAAATGGTAACGATAAAGATTAATTCAGAATATGCTTGACTGCACTCTGTGTTTCATTCATTTTCATTCTCTGTGTTTTCTTCAGGATTAGAATAAACAGTGTAACTCTTAATTGTTCATGTTTCCTAATTCTATCATCTTGATTGTTTGTTAAGTAATTCTTAACTGCTCCTTAAAAATAGTCATCCTTTCCCTCTTTAAATATGCTGAAGGATTCTTTACTACCCTTCAGCCATTTTGAGCCCATTCCATCCGATACAAATCTTTGTTTGCTCCCATTTGACTATCTTGCTCTGTGAAACCATCCTCTATTAAGAAACCAAATCCAGAAATCCATCCTCGTTGACTCCATTAGCCCAATGGACTGAACTACTCAGACTTACACCTCTGTTCTATTGAATCTCACCATCCAAAAATCAAACGAAACCCCTGAATTTCATAACTAGCCTAATACCTTTCAAAACAAAGTTAAATCATAAAGAGAGAGCTCTCTCTGGATGTAGACTGGCTAGAATCTATGTCTAAAAGATTGGTTTGTGGTTACCTCGGACATATTCCCTTTCTTACAAATTTTGGGAACAACCTGAGTGATAACATCATTGGCGACTCCACCGGGGATCTGAATATTTGCTTATCTCTGTTGTCTACCTTATAAGCTATAGACAGAGCCTAAAGTTAGCCAGGTAGCCTTTGAAATGCTTTTGCTTTGCAATGGCAGAAGTAAATGAATGCTACTTCCATCTATCTTTGGTTTAGCTTATAGCTTGGACAGTTGGTTTCAAATACTTGATCAGTCCCTTGTTTATAAGTCTTTAAGAAAGTTCACAATTTTCATATCTGAAGTGTCTTATAGAAGCTGTTAAAGTTGTAGTGTCAAACCTACTCACAGAAAAACCAATTATACACCTACAAGCCTGGCTTCAGAAAGGATTCGTTACATCAGATCACACCTTGATCCAAACCCACCACCTGTGTTTGAAAATCCTAATCTGATTCCTAAAATTCTTAGAAGACAAGAGAGCCCAGAAAATTATGTTATTTCTCGACCTCTATCCAGATCAAAGTCCTGTCCTGTGAGATCGATCCACCTTGAGGACGAACCTTTTGCTCACTATTTTGAAATCCCCTCATTTGAGACCTTTTCCGAATCTGGATTAACCCACACAGTTCAAGATCCAATATTCCTTGAAAATTTGCAGCTTGAAGTTGTTACTCCACATCTTGACATACATCTGTAGAGCTCCATCCAACCTGAGCTTACCTTTGAAAAAACACCAAATATTCCTATCATTACTATCGCTTCTCCAAGTTCACCATCAACACCTCACTTTTCCTAACCTCAAGCTACCCCTTCCACTCTTCCATCCACTGCCCATATTCCTGTTGTTGTCCCTACTACACCAGTTGCCACAGATATCCCTGTTACCATGGAAAACAGGTATGCTCCTCTGAACTTACCTACCAATCTAGGGGCTATGCCCCAAGACTATCAAAGAAAAATCAGTCCTTTTGATGGTATAGACACATATACAGCTCAACAACATACTAAAAAAATGACAGATTATTTTGAAATATATGAGGTTGATGATGATGATGTTAGAATGAGAATTTTTGTTCAAAGTTTGACTGAAGATGTTAGAACTTGGTTTAGAGCCCTCCCTACAAACAATATCAATGACCCTCAAGCTCTTTATCAGACCTTCTTGAACAGATGGGAAAAGAAGAAAGATCCTCTCCACATTTTATCAGAATATGAAGGCTTAAAAAGAGGTACACAACAAACTGTCCAATATTACTATACCAGATTCAATAATGTCTACGATGCTATTCCTCAAAATATCATACCTCCTCTGGATTTGGCCCTGATCAAATTCCCTGATGCATTTGATTCTGATATGGCATACCAACTTAGGGAAAGAGCTCCTCGAGACCTAGAAGAAATGCAAAGTATAGCTATCAGTGTTGAAGCCAACCTGATTCCTAAGCGAGCTTGGGCCAGAGCTGAAAGAATAATACCTTTCAAAGAAGAACCGTTTGCCTTTGAACAGAAACTAGATGCTATCATTAAAGGAATGGATAGACTTGGAGAAAGAGTAGAAACAATTGAGAGGAAATCATCTTGGGATGGTCAACCAAGTAATGTTGGAAGAAATCCAAACTTCAGGAAGAACCAAAACCCTAATACTAGAAAGGTTGGCCCTGACCAAAATATTAGGCCCCCATTTCAGCAGGAAAATTATGCTGAAGCCTCAACTTTTGATGAACCACCAGAAGACACTCAAATTAACTTAATGGGTCTTAATAATGAACAACAAGTTTTCTTGACCCAAGAGGACCAAGAAGCTCACACTCTCAAACAATTCCAAACTCAATCAGGTGAGTCATTTGATTTTAGGGAAGGATATGATACATCCATTTATGAAGTCCACAAGCAATACAATCTGAGGAGCAGAAGAATAGATGTCCCTGAAATCAATAAGCAAAAGGATACCAAGCAGCCTAACAAAGCTAAGATGAATAAATCCCCTTCACAAGTCCCTCTTGGAAAAGGTCCAAACCCAAATAACCCAATCGTGGAATATGTTTCAGATGATCAACGATCTAACAGACAACCTTTTACTTCCATTCCTCCCAAACGAAATGTAAAAGAACCTCCTAAAATTGGTTTGGAAGCAACTTCAGCCCATGATACCACTCCTGAAAAAGAGAAAAACACAGAAAATACAACAAAACTAGAGAATATCACTGTCCGAAACACAAAAATCCAAACTGAAAAACCTTTCAATCTTGAGACAGAAATAGGCAAATTAAAAATAGTTGTTACATTGTTAGAATTGGCCAAACATGATGTCTACAGAAGTCAAATTAGCAAATCACTCCAAATTTCTGTCAACAAAGATTCAGTAAATGCTTTTGATGACCAGCCTGAATTAATTTTTGGACCTGAGGTAAACGGAAAATCAGTAGATGGAGGTGTTCCTCCTTTCTATGTAAGTTTGAATAGACATGATAAAATACTTCATAATGCCATGTTCGATTCAGGTGCTTCTCATAACTTAATGCCTAAATTTGTGATGGAGAAGTTGGACCTAGATATTACGAGGCCATACAAAGACTTATTTTCTTTTGATTCAAGCCAGGTTAGATGTCTAGGATTGATCAAGGATTTATGTGTATCACTAGTCCAATACCCTGCCAAAACCATTTTAATGGACATAGTAGTAGCTGATATTCTACCAAAATATGGCATGCTGTTGTCTAGGTCTTGGGGTGAAAAGCTTCAAGGATCATTACAGTTGGACATGTCCTATGCTACTATTTCAGTACTTGGTCAACCAAAGAAATTGTACAGAGAAACTTTAATGAAATATGTGGTAAGTAGCCAGGAGAAATACCAAAATTTCCCTATCTACTCCTTGCATTCTGACATGGACTCCTTCATTCTCTATAATGCTCAAATTGATCCCCCAACTGATGTCAAAGTTTTAGCTTTTGAACAAGAAGAAATTATAAATGAGAAATCTAGTGTTCGAATTCAAGAAATTTTTTAGAACAATGATACATCAGACAATCAAGAGAAACCAGATCAAACTAAAGAATCATACCTTCCTAGAAAGCAGATTGCTGAGACTCCTGATCCTAATTATAAGCATGGTATCCTTTGGTACTTAGAATTTTATGGCTCAGTTAACAAATTAGGGGTAGGAGCAGGGATTTGGATGTATAATCTAGAAAATGATCATGTTGAAGGTCATGCTTATAGGTTAAACTTTAGATGCACTAATAATACGACTGAATATGAAGCCTTGTTTCTTGGACTTAAATTGATCAAAAGTTTTGGGCAATCAGGGTATCAGTTTTGGGAGATTCTGATTTAGTCATTCAACAGATAAAATGGAACTTCCTCACAAGTGATCCCAGATTAATATCTTACAGAGGAACAACAATTGAGATCCTCAATACATTTCTTGAAACACAGCTTGCCAAAATTCCAAGAAAACATAATTTGCATGCTCACAGCTTAGCAACCTTTGCCAGCACTTGCAAATTACCATTCGAACTTAATCATCAGTTCACATATGAGAATAGACATAGGCCATCCATACCTGATAATGTAAAGAACTAGCAAGTGTTTGACAATGATATTTAGATCAACAATTTCTTGACCCTAGAGAAAGAGTTCTCTTGCACTAATATAGACATAGATGCTGGTAGTTAGTCTAACAAATAGATAAAATAGAAACAAGCATTTCGGTAGAAAGTGCAACTTAGAGACTTCACCCAACAAAATTTACCAATAAAGAAATGCAAGATCTCAAAGAAATAGACATCAATGAGATTATCGAAGGAGACTCTGAAGTTATTGATTGGAAAGATAATCATTTGCCCCAAGGATTAACTCCTTTGGAAGATTTCTTTGATTTTAATGATATCCCAACGAAACCCAAAATGCAACCTCCAAAAGTAGACATTGAAGACTGTAACATAGGAACTGAAGAAAATCCAAAAATGATAAAATTGTCCAAAACTTTGTTCCTTGATCAAAAGCTTAAATATGTTGAACTGTTTAAAGAATTCCAGGATGTGTTTTCCTGGAGCTATGAAGATCTGAAATCTTATGACACCTCTGTAATTCAACATACAATATCACTCAAGGAAAATCAGAAACTATTCAAACAAAAGCTAGGAAGAATTAACCTCGTGCTACTTTCCCTAATTGAAAAAGAGATCAAACAAATGTATGAAGCGGGGATAGTTGCTCCTATCAAGTTTTCAGAGTGGGTGTCTAATTTAGTACCCACTAGGAAGAAAACAAGAGAAATTAGATTGTGTGTTGATTTAAGGAATGTAAATAAGGTTTCTTTGAAAGACAACTACCCCTTACCCAGGATGGACCACATTTTACAAAGGGTAGTAGGTGCCTCTAGGATCTCACTTTTAGGTGGATTCTCAGGTTTTAACCAGATTCTGGTCCATCCTGATAACCAGGAAAAAACTACTTTTACAACACCATGGGGAACTTTCAAATATGTTAAAATGCCATTCCGACTTAAGAATGCAGGGGCAACTTTTCAAAGAGCAATGGAAATAGCTTTTGCAAAGGAAATTCACGATTTTCTAGTTATATATCTGGATGACCTTATTGTATTTTCTAAATCAGATCAGCAACATCTAGATCATTTGAGACAAGTGTTTTTAAAATGCAAAAAGTATGGTATTTCACTTAACCCTAAGAAATCGCTATTTGGTCTAGAGGAAGGCAAACTATTAGGCCACATCATCTCCAAAGAAGGTACCAGAATTGATCCTGATAGAATACAAGCCATTCTACAAGTACCTCACCCCAGAAATGTCAAAGAACTTCAAGCCTTCCTTGGAAAGATCAATTTTTTGAGAAGATTTATACCTAATTTGGCTGAATTAATTAGATTGCCGAATAATATGTTAAAAAAGGATTCCAAGGTTAAATGGACAGTAGAAGCCAAACAAGCATTTGAAGAAATTAAATGGCTTTGACTAGAACACCAATCCTTACAAGTCCAAAGTTCGATGGGGACTTCATGATATTTCATTTGCATCAGAACACACCATTGTTGTTGTTTTACTACAAAAAGATGATCAAGGATGTGAAAAACCTATAGCCTTTTTTAGTAAAGCACTTAGAGATGCACCGATGAAATACAAAATCATGGAAAAATAGGCTTATGCACTTGTGAAAGCTATTAAAGACTTCAGAGTTTATATATTATACTCCCATGTAATAGCTTATGTACCTAGTACTGTTTTCAAGGACATCCTAACTCAAGAGGGAATTGAAGGCAAATGAGGTAAATGGATAGCTAATACATTGGAATATGATATTGAAATAAAACCTACAAAGCTTATAAAGGGATTGGGATTGGCTAAACTCATGACTGAAACAAACTTTCGAGCCCTTGATATCAATGAACTGGATAATGAACAGGAGATGGCGACTCCATAGATCAATCAGGCCTTTTTAGAATCACCTTGGTATGCTAATATAACCCATGTATTATTAAACCTGCAAGCTCCTCCAGGGTTATCCGGAACAAAGAAAAGGTTTTTAAAGATGAAAGCTTCCAAGTTTTGTATTTTAGATCATGCGCTTTTTTGGAAAAATCATGAAGGTATTGTATTGAACTATTTAATAAAAGATGAAGCTGACAAAGTGCTCAAAGAATTTCATGCAGGGGATTGAGGTGGACATCTTTATTGGAAATCAACTGCAGATAGAATCCTAAGGGCTAGATTTTATTAGCCCACACTGTTTGTTGATGTGAAAAACTTTGTCACTTCTTGCCATAAATGTCAAATTTTTGAAGGCAAGAGGAAGCTTTTATCTCTACCCCTTAAACCAATTTCCACAGAAAAGCCTTTCCAGCAATGGGGTTTGGACTTCATTGGCGAAATCCATCCTCTCCCTTCTGGCCAGCATAAATGGATCCTCACTGCCACAGATTATTTCACTAAATGGATAGAAGCCATTCCTACCAGACAAGCCAATGATACAGTGATTATAAGATTCTTAGAAACCAACATATTGTCCCGATTTGGCTGTCCTGAAAAGATCATAACTAACAATGCTGCTGCTTTCAAATCCAAGAAAATGATAAGTTTCTGTCACGAATACCATATCACTTTAGATCATTCCATATCCTATTACCCTCAAGGTAATCGTCTAGCTAAGTCTTCCAATAAAAGCTTGATCAATATTATTAAGAAAATGTTGGAAGAAAACAAGAAAAAATGGCATATGAAACTTACAAATGCACTATCGGCAGACAGACTAACTACAAAGAGATCTATTGGAACTAACCCTTATGAATTGGTATATGGCATGGAAGTTATATTTCCTTCATCTTTGGGAGTCCCTGTAATGAAATTACTGCAAGAAGCTTAGGTGGAACCCAACGACATTCAGAGAAGAATAAATCAGACTATCCATTTGCAGTAGACCAGAGAAGAGGTATATCAAAGATCCCAAGTGCTACAATAAAAACTCAAGAAGATATTTGATAAGAGCACCAAGGCAGAAGATTTATACACTGGAGACAAAGTTTTAAAATGGGATTCAAGGAGAGAAGAAAAGGGAAAACATGGGAAGTTTGACTTCCTATGGAAGGGGCCTTTTATTATCCAAGCCTTACAAGGGAACAATACTTACTTTTTGAAGAACCTGGATGGCACTGAGACAAGAGAAAGATTAGTTAATGGTCAGATGTTGAAACACTACTTTGATCCAACTATTTGAAGCATTCTTGCCTTAACATGTATATACTATATCCCTAGTAATATTTTGGTTTGCATTGGATAGTAAATTGCTGAAGTTGAAGCCCAAAGAGAAGGCCCTAAGCTTCACAAGTGTAACTGTCATAAATATAATAAAGCAACCAACAGAAAGAAATTTCATAGCACTGTCAAAGTTATGGAAAAGGCTATCTGACCTGTTGTTCTTGACTTTCCACCAAGGAAAGCCATCCCAAAGTGGAGCCATTGTTATGCTCCTATATCAATAGGTTTCATATTTCATGATTGACTTTGATGAGTTCTCTAATATGTTCACACCTTTTTCTGGTTGCAAAGAGTTTTCCATATTGTCAAAAAATCAAAAAATAAAAAAATGTAAAGAGGGTATGCCCTAAAAGAAAAATCAAAGGGCAAAAGGAATAAAATGGTCAAAAAAGTGAAAGAAATGAACCCCAAATCAAATAGACCAGGAAAGTGTGCAAGTCCAAAATGCCACTACTATTCTATTTTTGCAATAATCTGATGCTGTGCAATTTGTTGACTTATGCCACCATTGATGAATGGCCAAACAACTCAATCTTGGCTAGTTCATGTCTAAATTTACTTGTTTTATAGATAGAGAATAAAATCTGTCCAAACTGTTCAATCTTGACAGATAAATAGATAGGTAGAGAAGCAAAGGAGCTCAATAGTTAAATCTGAGCCCTTGGATGTTACAAGTGTTGACTTAGGTGGGATTCCCATGAAAAGAAAAAGAAGATGATGAGGGATTTCCAATTCAAGTGTAGCCAAAGAAAGGTGAAAGAATGCTAGGTAATATAGGTAGGGTAGGTAGAGGGTGTTGGAGAAATGACATCACAAGTGTAAAGAAGGCATTATACTGAAAACAACTTAAGATCGGGATTACATGACTAACTCCCCTTCTTATTTTTCCTTAAATCATTTACTAATTTTCCCAAATTGTTAAGAATCTGTTCTTAATATCACTCATAGACTATTCATTTCATTTCAACAACTTCTTCCAAGTTAAACTCTATTTTTACTTGAAAAAGATCTACCATGTCACTGAAAAAACCCCTTTTTTTGTGTGTCTTTAGCCTAAGTTGGAATATATGCCAATTTCTTTAACTTAGCACTTATTCTCCAATTCGTTTTTCATATTAATTTCTAATTTTTATTATTTAGCTCCCTTATAAAGCATTTCTCCCTTTTCCCGTAATATATAAAAACATCATAACCCCAAGTATTATATATTTCCCGTCCCGATGGTATATAAACAATTATTAAAGTTAAAACTGGGGATTAATACATTCATTCAGAATATATTAATAGCCTTTCCACCGCGCGTCGTTAACTAATAAGCATAACCTCGACCAATGAAATTGCGCCTGAGCCAATTAATTTAATGTTTATTAAACTTGGGCCTGCTCCTTAACCCTCTGCCATCTCCAACGCCTGTCAGCTGTTAGATTTGGGCCTGCTCATCCAACGATCCACGCTCATATTGCGGCCCCCCTTCCATCCGACCTTTAACTCATGGGGAACTGGCGATATTACTCCCATACCCTTGCCACGCGTCATGCTCCCGCTGTGATCACTACCTCCCCGCCCAAAACCACTCGAGCCCAAGAGCGGTGTGGGGGAAACTGCTTACCACCCTCTGCTAAGTGATAGGACGTCCCATCAAGCTAACATCATCCATGCAATAAATGTCAAAAGCCCCGCCAAAGCCAAAATTTCGTTAAAACCACGATAAAATGTCATTTTCAGCCATTTTCTCTGTGAACTGTTTTCATGCAAAATACATCTGATTGATTGCTCGAGCATATAGTCTGCCACCCAGCCAGAGAAACCACAGCAATGCACTCTACCGTCAGTCATTTCAACCTACAATTGCACTATTTGCCTCTAAAAATAGGTATTTACTCCAATTCAATTCCCGAACCGGTAATTTTGTTTTTTCGTCTGTGAATTTTACCCAAAAGAGCCAAATTCAAGTAAAATCAGTTTGTTTCTCTCATACAAATACACCCAGAACTACTCTTTTGCCCATTTTCTCCATAGAAGCCCAAATTATAGTTTGAAAACACAAGAACCAAACATGGAAACTCCCGTAGCCCTGAACGTCACGCCCCTCAACGCACCCCATAAGGACGTGGATTACTTGCCCTTGGCTGACAAAGATTTTCAGATAAAAGAGTTGTCTAGTGATATGAACCATCTCCAAGCCTTCTGCCAAGTCAGGGATAGTCATTCAAACAAATATGATATTTTTGGAATATGAGAGTCTAACCTTCCCATGTATTTCCTTCCCTGTGTCCATGTTTTCCCAAACATTATTCACCAATGTGGTGCTAACTATGACCCTGTTAGTAAAGCAGTTATGTCTTCTTCCCAAACTGTCCTTTTTCACATAACTGCTAAATCTATAAATGAGATGTTACAGTTCCATCCCACTCAGCCACTTGCTCCCCTTTCCATGGGATTTTTGCTTGAGCAAGCTTCTCAATTGCCCAATTCAGAGATAACCCGTATTGCTCAATTATTCATGAAACCAGATTGCCAACCCCGAGGCCCACCTCCCTATTTGCATACCTGGTTCACTGAAAGAGGAAGACTCATAATTGATATGATATCCTTCATCTTGGGATTTAAGACCACTGAATTTGTTGATGAGATCACCTTAGTTCTGTTGTCAATGTTCACTCCAAGACAGCCCCCTGCTGTCAAATATGACTATGCCACTTTCATTGCCAACAAAATCAATGAGCAATTCATAGATCTCGACAGAGAAGGAGTCTTCAAGTACACCTCATTCATATACCACCTTCTGCTATATCTTCATCCAGAGAGCTTTCCATTTGACATCAAGAAATTGGATTCAAAGGGAGATCAGAGGTCTATAATCTTTTGGAGGTCAGTCTTCCATAATACCTGTGAATCCCCTTATACTTATAATGAGTTCATAGACTTATTTGTACATCCAGCCTCCACCCTGTTGATAGTAGCTCCTCCTCCTAAGGTCTTTGGTGAGATAAAAAAGATTCTGCAGCTTTCCAAACAGTACAAAATAGGTGACTGGTACCTCTCCTAAAATCATACAGAAATCAGAATATATGGCTATGAGCTTTGCCCTTTCAAGCTGCCCAAGTATGTGCCCATGAGATTATTTGCATTAGAATACTTCAGACAGCTCATAAAGGTAGATTTAGACCATTTTTGTAATGCAAAAAAGAAGGCCCGGCTAAGAATCAAAAGCCAGAAGGTTGTGGAGGCAGCGTAGTAGTAAAGTCGGCCTCGTCATGACAGACCGGTCTTGTGTTTGATCCCGAGCAAGGTCGTAGCTCATCATGTGAGTAGTTAGTCTAAATCGGGCCAAGCCCACTACCTTTTCATAGATATAATTAATTGTTTCCTTTGAGGGGGGAGGACGTGGCTTTAGCTTTGCATCGATAGGGTTTGGGCTCACATTTGCAACGACGCACTCAGGTTCATCTCTGGCTCCTCGAAGCACTTGCCTTCCGCCCAGTGACAGCATACGGCGGATATACTCTGATCTGCAATGACTCACCCCTAGGGGGGGCCTTCAATGCCTTGCCCCTCTTCAAAAATCAATCCTCCGACAACGAATAGGACCAGGCATGTGGTTCCAGATCAGGATGACACAGTCAAATGGGACTCCATGGTGCAGGAAACGACAAAATATTCCATAGGGCAATCTGACAGAAGCAATGAAGAATAAGAGGGAAAGTCCAAGCAACAGGAATCGCCAAATATTACCTCAACAACATGCAGACACATAGCAACCGAACAGCCAAAAATCGAACTTCCCAGCCATAGAATCAATGGTCAGATCCAGTACATGAAGGACCATGTGCTCATTGGAAAGTTTATTGGATTCTGGCCAACGGAAAAAGCACTGCAAGGATGGATCTCTACCAAATGGAAACCCAAGGGACATGTTTCCCTGCAGCTAGGACCAAAAGGGTTTTTTACGATGATTTTTTTCTGCATCGAAGATTGAAACAGGGTCATGGATGAAGGTCCCTACTTCTTTAACTCTGCTGGTCTGTATTTAAGGGCATGGAGGGAAATATTCAACCCTGACCAGGAGGATCTTAGTTGGGTGCCAGTATGGATTAGGATGTACTCTCTCCCATCATAATACTGGGATGAAGAATCTCTCAGAGACATTGGGGAAGGGCTAGGAGAGTTCATCAAATTTTTTGAAGAAACAAAGTTGCGTAAATACACCTCCTAGGCCCACATCTGTGTCTTTATGCACCTAGACAAAGCCCTTCCGAATTCAGTACGCCTCTTCCATGATGACTATGAATGGATTCAACCCTTAGATTTTGAACATGTTCCCTTTCGATGTCGTAAGTGTCATGCATTAGGGCATCTATTCAGGGATTTCCCTCTAAATTCCAAAGTTCAAGCCTTTGAACCCTCAAGCAAGGCGGACCATGAGGGCTTCACCAAGGTTGCTAGTCGTAAAAGAATGCATAAAAAACCTACCTCTAGAAAAAAGACCCAACAGGAAGTTGCCTCCACCCCCTCCACGAGCAACAAATTTGAGGTTCTTGCCAAAGCTTCAGAAGAACCACCCTAGGAATCCACGCCAACCCCACTGCTGATTATCCCCACCTCTCTACCCCCTCTTTCTGCCTCCTCACCCTCACCCCTGCCTCAAAAAGTCCTCATTGGAGCTCCCAAGGTCTCTCAAATGAACCCTGATGGGAAATCCAATGAAATGGATGTTGATGCTCTCCCCAACCAATCTTTGTACTTAGCTCTCACCTCAGTGGAAAGCAGTCAATCGCAACTCATGGAGGTAGAGCCAGAAAGCATAGATCTAGGCGGTTTAGACATTTTTGAGCTAGAGCGAGTATGCAGAAAGAAGGAATATGATAAGATTCAAGTGCATCAGCTCAATACCTTGGAAGTTTCCATATCCAGGGCTTATCAGCAGTAACAACTGGGAATACAACCGGGCAGTCAATGGGACAACAACTTCCTTTCCAAAGATTCCAAAAAATGCGAAAGAAAGACAAACCTCCAGAGAACTATTGCCATAGGGAAAATCCTGGTTGACTCATGCAGATATGCTAAGTTGACCAAGTATTACAAGCCCACAACTAATAGTGAATCATGAAGCTCACTTCATGGAATTTAAGAGGGCTCAACAGCCCCAGGAAACTCAGAATGATAAAAAATATGATAAAGCAAGAGCAACCTCAGATTTTCTTTCTACAGGAAACAAAATGTAACAATAACACTTTGGCAAACATCCTCTCAAAAGCATGGCCCGGTTGTCAATCGGTTACAGTGGATGCTTCAGGTGCATCCGACGGTTTTGCAATTGCCTGGAACATGTAAGCTATAACTCTTCTAGACTTCCATGCCTCCCATCACATTATACAAGCCACGTTTCATATATTCGGAACCAATATCCATGGGCATCTCACTAATGTTTACTTTCCATGGGAAGCAACCAACAAAATCGCTCTTCTAGACACAATAGAAGCTCTTAACATCAACAGGGTTCATCCTCTATGGATCACTGGAGGAGACTTCAATATGATTACCAAATTAGAGGAAAAGAGGGGAGGTCGAGCCAAGATGGAACAGGAAAATGACCACTTCAAAGAGTTTATCCAAAACAACTTGCTAATATATATGGAATCGTCCAATGGAATCCACACTTGGAGCAATCGCAGGGCTGGGCGGCACCAAATTGCTTCAAATCTCAATAGATTCCTCATCTCGGACAATGCAGTGCATCTCGGCAACGATCTCTCTGCATCTATTCTTCCTTATTCGGGCTCTGACCACTGGCCAATTTCTCTCCAATGGCAAAGGCTAGGAAACTCAACTAGACGTCCATTCTGATTTGAGGCTTTTTGGCTCTCCCATCCCACCTTCAACGATCTCATTAAAACCTCCTGGAATAACTTCCCAGTGCCTGAAGGATAAAAAATGTTCCAGTTCCAACGGAAGCTCAAATTCTTGAAAGCCCAAATCAAACGCTGGAATCAAGAGACTTTCGGCAACATCTTTATGGCTCAACAAGATCTACACAAAGTAATGAGAGATCTCCAGCAATAGATAATCGCGGAGGGACACAAAGATGGCACTTTGGAACTAGAAAGGAACCTTCACAATCAACTGGAGGAGAGGAAAAAGCAGGAAGAAATTCTTTGGAAGCAGAAATCTAGGATCCGATGGCTAAAAGATGGCGAAAGGAACACTAAATTCTTCCACAGAACTACAGTTCAAAGAAGAATGCACAATATCATCTCTTTCATACAAAATCAAGGAGGGGAAAGAGTGGAAAACCATGTTGATATCAAACAGGAATTCATCAGTCACTTCCGGGAGGTCCTTCAGGAACCCCAAATTGATAGATGACCTACCATTGAAAATATTACTCAAAATGTTCCTAAAATTATCACAGAAGAACACAACCGGCTCATTCTTTGACCTGTTACGCCCCAGGAGGTGGATCTGACCATGAAACAACTCAAGGAGGGCAAAGCCCCTGGTCTGGACGGCTTCACCACTACTTTCTTCCACTCCTTCTGGGATCTCATAAAGGGGGAAGTGTGGCAAGTGGTGGAGGAATCATGCACTCTTCATTGGACACTGCCCTCTCTCAATTCAACTTTTATAGCCCTCATCCCCAAAGAAGAGAGTACCATCACACGAGACAAATTTTGCCCAATTTCTCTTTAGAACGTCATATACAAGGTTATATCTAAAGTCATTGCCAACAGATTGAAGTCGCTTCTACCCCTGCTCATATCGCCTGAACAATCCGGATACGTTGAGGGATGACAGATCTTGGATGGCATTATCCTCTCTCATGAGATCATACACTCCTTCAAGAATTCCAAACAGGCAGGTATGATTCTCAATATTGACCTCTCCAAAGCTTTTGACAAGTTAAGTTGGACTTATATTCAAAAAATGTTAAATGCCTTTGGTTTTTCTCCAATGTGGGTTCGCTAGATTCAAAGCTTAATTTCTTCATCCTTCTTCTCAATCCTCATAAATGGCATTCCATCTCGACCTTTCAGTCCCTCTAGAGGCATCAGGAAAGGAGATCCCCTCTCCCCATTCCTTTTCATTCTAATGGTAGAAGGTTTGGGTTGCCACATCAAGCAAGCCCTCCTCTCCCAGCATCTCAAAGGATTATCCATTCACAATTCCCCAACCATCACTCACCAACAATTCGTTGATGACAACATGCTATTCAAGTACCCCTCTATTCAGGAAGCCTCCATATTTAAATCCATCTTGAATTATTTCTCTGAGGCTTCAAGAAAAAACATAAATAAGGCTAAATCGTAGATTTTCTTTTTTCACACCCCTCTAGTGACCCAACATGCCATTTCTCGCGTTCTAGGCTTCCCCATAGCCTCTCTGCCTTCCAAATGCCTGGGCGCCCCCCTTATAGACTCTTTAATCAAGCACACCTCCTAGCGTATGCTCCTTGAGAAGCTGGAATCCCGTCTCTCTTTATTGACGCACAAAACTTTGAATATAGCCAATAGATTAGTGCTAATCAAAGTTGTGCTTCAGGTAATGCCTCTTTATCTCTTCTCAATCCTGGCAACGCTTAAATGGGTCCTTAAAAAAATCAGAGCTCTTCAGCGCGATTTTCTCTGGGGGCGCATCTGGCACACATCGCAAATGGGCCCTAGTCAAATGGACTACAACCTGCAAGCCAAAAGAAAAAGGAGGCATAGGTCTAGGGGATCCTAGTCATAATAACAAAATCATGGGTGCTAAAATATGGTGGCAATGGCTCTCGGCACCAAACAAGCCTTGGGCTGCAATCTAGACAGCCAAATACGCTAATCACAGACCAACAAAGGAGCTGATTAGATTCACTCCTATGGAAAAAGGATCACTAATCTAGAATGCGGCTAAACAACACTCCCTGTTGATCCAACAGCATAGTTTTTGGGAAATCAGAAACAGTAGCTCTGCTCGATTCTGGACAGGCGCCTCGAATTAGCTCCCAAAGCTCAAGGGCATCCTCAACCCACCGCCAAGTCAAGAATGGGAGGAACAACAAAAGGAATTCGTTAACCAATAGTGGATTCCAGAGACAGAACAAGGGTATAGACAATGGAAGCAGACCAACGGGCTGATCAGCAATGCTAATAACCAGACTAAGGAAGTCTTGGAGAGTGAGCTTCAAAAATGGCGTATCTGATACTCCGAGGGCAAAGACATCCTAAGATGGGGATACACCCCTAGAGGCTCCTTCACTACCAAAGAGGCTTATAAGATCTTATGCAAAGATTCAATGCCTTTGGATCCTATCTGGGGAAGAATATTGCTTCTGAGCAACTGGCTCAAAGTTTCACTATTTCTCTAGCTTGCTGGGCACCGAAAAATCCTTACCTGGGATAATTTAAGAAAGAGAAACTTTCTTGGGCCTTCAGTATGTCCCAATTGTCGTACTCAAGAGGAATCGCTACAACATCTCTTGGACTCCTGTTCTCTGGCCAATCAACTATGGGAGAAGGCCAGCTTCCGATGCCAAAGAAAATGTCGAGTTTTTGAGGATATTATCAACTCCATTCGCCTATGGCACCAAAATCCTTACAAAAGTGCACTTCTCAACCAATTATGGAGCATAATACCCAGCCTACTCCTATGGACAATATGGAAAGAAAGGAATAAGGTATTTTCAAAGACCAAAGCATGCCAACAGAAATCATTTGGGGCAATTTTTGTCTCAATCTAAAAGAGACCTTGACGCTGAAGTCTTGGCTTCCGGATGACTTTCCCACACTGGGAAATGAGGTAGCCATTTGGGATAACTAGAACATTCAACTCCCTCAACCATCCCCCACCTGCAGACCTCTAGAAAGCATAAACTTCAGGAAGCACTCTTCGTCACCCCCTCTAAGGCATAGTTTCAAGCTCAACTTTGGTGGAGCCTCCAAGGGCAACCCATGCAAAGCAGGATTTGGTGGCATTTTCAAAGATCATAAGGGCTCGCCCCTCCTTATCTATTTTGGCACCATTGGATGGGATACAAATAACGCGGCTGAGCTCGAGGATCTCTGGCAAGGAATACTCCTTTCCCAGCAACATGGTTTCCATCCTCTGGAGATAGAAGGTGACTCCCTTATCCTTATCAACTTGGCCAACCAACTTCTCAATGGAGCTCATGCGCATAAAATCACCAATAGTTGGAGACTTGAAGCCCGACTGGATGCCATAGAAAAATTGCTCAGCACCAACCGAGCAATCATTTTCAATCATGTCAAGCAAGAAGGCAACAAGTTATTTGAACTTCTGGCCAACTTGGGAGTGGAAACTGGGCATTCTCTTCTCACTGGTGCTCTCGACATAATACAGAATCATGATCAAGAACAGGAATGAAAAACTTTGGTCCAAACGGAGGCAACTCCCCTGGATGCGGGTGACTCGCCAGCAGATTAATGTGATGGGACAAGGGTCGCACGAGAAGGGACGCCACCTGCCTGCCCTGTACAGAGAAGATTACAGCTGGTCGACGGAGAATCCTCGGCTTTTGGTTATAGCAGTGTTTAATAGCTTCACTACAGTCGACTTGGATACTATGAGCCTGTCCCTCGATATGATTTTCACCTCCGCACGCTCTGAGTTGCTCTGGTCCTCAGCTCTCTTGAATGCCATAGTAATGGCGAGTGCAATTCGAGGCAGGACTGAGGTTAATAAATTTAACCTCCGCCATAGGATTGCTCTAGAGCCTCTTATGTTTTGCTAGTCGGGTTATGGCCTGGTGGATGCTGGCTATGGTGGATTGAAAGGGGCGCCTCAGCTGGGTTTCTGCTCTGATAAACTCGCAGTGCTGCCTCCATCAGATCCCTGGTTTCACTCTAAGGCATCGGGCTCTCATTTGGTTAATTGTTTGGTTTGCCTCTGTTCCGTTTTGGTGGTTGCTCAGACTTGTCCCCACAGAGCCACTGCTACTTTTGTTATGCCTCGGCTGCACCATAGGATGAGATGTCGTAGAGGCACCCCTCGGCAGGCGCCCTCTAGCCCGACCTCCAATTCTCCCTCCCTCTCCAGCAATTTTAGCTCTGGCCACTACCCTTGCACTCACAGTGGGAGAGGGCGTCTTCATCTGCCCAGCGATTACCTTGCGCCCTGTCCTCCAAACTCTTTGTCCTCTCCCTCTTTCGGCTCTGCGATTTTCACTTTCACTTTCTCCCTGAATCATCTGAGGATTACTGCTTATGTTTCGGTGTTCTTTCTTGAGGAAGCCCAGGAGGTGGGAGAGTCCAACTCTCATCAGGAGGGTCTTGGTTCGGTCTCTGTGCAGGCTCCAGAGGTTCGAGCTAACAATATTGTTGACGTGGTGATGGAGCCTGTGGCCCAGGGTCTATCTGAGAATGATGCTGCTCGTGCTTGGGAGCTGCCTGACTTCAGCTGCTGCAGAATCGTGGAGGAGCCTCCAGATGCCTAGTTCATTCTATGTTGTTCTGTTTCAGGTCGAGCGACCCATATTAGAGGGCAATTTTTTGTCAATGCTAATAATTTTTGTTAGTGCTGATAAGCTAGGGTTCAATTGCAAGTTTTTTGGAATATTTGTAAGCTTTGTATTGTCCAGAAGGTCATTAATAGTTCCCCTGTGTGGGATTGGTTTACACGGTTACGTCCAAATTCTCTGTCTTGGGCAATTTTTCTGTTTCTATCTGCCTCTCCTTCTGTCATGATGTAGATTTCCCCCTTTAATGTGAATAGAGTAGTTTTACTTAGAAAAAAAAAAAGAATCAAAAGTCAGTTAGGCCCTTATGTCATCCATTCTAGAGATGCCTGGCAGGAAGCTAACAAGATTTTAGGAGATCGCCTTAAATTGAAGCAAAGTTTTTGGTGGGTGCCATATGACCCATACAATTTTATAAGTGACAGAAGGGGTAAGAAACAGGCTGTCAGTGTATGTACGTCATAGGATCCCACAAATTGAACAGTTTTCTAATCAGGATGAGTGGGTAGAGGGTACATTAATAGAAGAAATTAGTGAGCAAGAAAAGATGGAAAAAGCTATGAAGGATCTTGAAAAAACCCTTGACCTAGACTCTTTTGGACAGGTATCTTTCAAGCTACCTCAGCAAATAGGAGTTGGTACATCCTCTGGTGGAATTTCTCAGCAGGCCATACAAGAAACCGACACACCAGTTACAGGGACATCAAAGGGCAAAGAAGTGGTAGACATGGAGCATCCTATAATAATAGACCAGCCAGGAATGCCAAAAGAATAGAGTCAGTGCCAAATTCCTCTAGCCCAAACTGAAGCAGCAAGAGTTCCTACATTACAAACTCCTCTAAATGAGGAAAGAAGCAAGAAGAGAGACAGGGAAGACACCACACCTATCAATGGACCTACAGAACAACCGAGTGCAAAGAGGCAAAGATTGAATCCTCTATCTGAAGATGAAATTATTGAAGAAACCACTGAGAATCCAACAGATGAGAGATTGGTCAGCAAGCAGACTTCCCCGGTGGCAGAAACATCAACTAGCTCACATAGGCAGGAGCTATAAAGGTAGCACAATGTGGAAGTTTCATCCATTATGCCACAAAGTAAACAGGCCTCGGACATCAAAATAACATTTACAGAAATAAAGGCCAAGAACGACCCACCAAGGCTTCAAATTTACAATTAGTATCTTAAAATGCCCCCCACCAACTAGCAGAGATTAATGTCAGCCTATGACATTAAAAAGGGAAAAATGATCATGAGTTACTTTAAGCCTAAAGTGAGTGCAACAACCACAGTCAGCAACTGATTACATCAGGACAAATTTGGAGTTCTTGACCAAGGATATTCATCCTATGGACTAAATTGAGCTACATAAATAGACTGGAGAGATGGTCTACTCCACACTGGCTGAAAAAGCAATGTCGGCCTATAAATTACAAAACTCCTTGGACAATACCTCTGCTCAGTTGCATTTGGAGAAAGCTTCTTCTTTTGCTAAGGACAACAAAATAAAATATTTAGAGGAGATTATCGTTGAACTGGGACATGATCCCAAAGATGCTAAAGGCATAAAGGAACTAATGAAGAAAAAGAGGAACACATTGTTGCCCTGAGGAAGCAGCTTAAATTGCCTCCTTCCATGCATCCACAGACTGCGGAAGTTGCACAACAGAAATCTAAAGAGGAGATGATGCACCTGCTGATGAAACTCAACGAAAGGTTAACCGATACAGAGCAGGCACTGGAAAATGCACTAAAGGAAAAGCAGGGAGAGTCGACCTCCCAGCCTCCTGAGGTCACCCCTATAGTCTCAACTGCAACCCCTTCCACACCTGGAGCAGCATTGGCTCCCAATGTTCCAGCATCCACAACAGGGATAATTACAGGTACATCAGCAACAACAACAGCACTAGGCAGCAATTCTAATATGACCACAGAACAACTAATAAAGGTCATGGAAGAATTAAAGCTACAAGTGTCTAAATTGAAACTGGTAAAGGAACAACTGGCAAACGTAGAAAAAATCTATGACAAATCCAAGATGAATGTGGCAAAAAAAACAAGGGAGGTTAAAACATTAGAGAATAAAGTGAGAGCATTAGAAAATGACCTTTCTCTGGATAAACCTCTAGCAGAAATCAAATGTATCCTATGGTCCAACTCAATCAATCCCTAAATAATGTGTGGAGATCTATCCAAGTTATTTATGAGCAGATTGACTTGATAAGAGCAGCCCAAGGGGAGATTCAAAAGACAAGAGCTTTATTGGGACATATGCCTGAACTAGCTAACCGGCTAATACATTTTTTGAACACCAAGACCAGTGAAGAACTAGAAGCACTGGAAATCATAGACAGGACAGGAACCTTTTTGGAAATCAAGAAGTTCTAACCAAGAGAACTCTGATGCAAATTTTGGAAAGGAGATGTCAGGGCATGCAGGTAGAGATTAATTCTTTCACAGAAAAGTTCACAGTTTTGTAAGATAAGGGTCTGCCCAGTCCTCTAACGAGTAATAACCGGCTGATGAAATATGTAAATTATGTACACAAATTGAATAAATATGTTGCTGATCAAATTACTTCATCAACAAGTGCTTAAGAAGTAAAAGCACTTCTATCTGGCCAAGTCCTTTATGATAAATTAGAGAGCTTATTTTACATTGAACATGAGGTGAAACATCTTTTCACCATCTAGCCTAATTTCATCAGGTACACAGAGACTGATGAAACTTTAAGGAAGCTACAGAGACATAAATTAGTAGAACAAAAATGGTGGGAAGATATGTTAACAATTTTATAAACTTATCTTTGGTATCTTTGGTATCTCTGGTATAAAGAAATTTTGGGCCATTTACCATGATGCGGTAAACATAAATGAATGAGGGTCATATGGGTCAAAGCGTATCAAATCAAAGTTGAACATCCGACAAAGCCAGGGCAGCCAGCACATAGTATTAGTGGAAGACAGCTGTAAACCGACTCACAGAGCCTACCTCCAGTAAATCTGACAAAGACAAAGCAGCCAACACAACATCAATTTGTCTTTTCCCTTTTTTCAAGACTATTTGTCTCTATATTTTGTAAAAAATGATTAGTCATCACTAGATATTATCTCCCTGAGATATTTTGTGAGATATTTTGTATAAATACCCCCCTTAATGAAGTATTTGGGGTTGGTGAGACATTCTAAGACTTTGCTGTAATACTGAAATTTTGGAATAAAAAGTTGTTAGAATCAATTGTTGTTGGACTCACTAGATGTAGAATTGAAGCAGAGGACTTGTCACAAAATTCTTGACTCAACCAGCGAACCAATAAGTCTCTTTATCTTCTGTTTTTTAATCTTTCTACTTTCATTATATCACCTATGTTTCAAAATCTAAATGGTAATGATAAAGATTAATTCAAAACATGCTTGACTACACTCTGTGTTTCATTCATTATCATTCTCTGTGTTTTCTTCAGGATTAGAATAAACAGTGTAACTCTTAATTGCTCATGTTTCCTAATTCTATCATCTTGATTGTTTACTAAGGAATTCTTAACTGCTCCTTAACAATAGTCATCCTTTCCCTCTTTAAATATGCTGAAGGATTCTTAACTACCCTTCAGCCATTTTGAACCCATTCCATCCGATTCAAATCTTTGTTTGCTCCCGTTTGACTATCTTGCTCTATGAAACCATCCTTTGTCAAGAAACCAAATCCAGAAATCCATCCTCGTTGACTCCATTAGCCAAATGGACTGAACTACTCAGACTTACACCTCTGTTCTATTGAATCTCACCATCCAAAAATCAAACAAAACCCCTAAATTTCATAACTAGCCTAATACCTTTCAAAACAAAGTTAAATCATAAAGAGAGAGACCTCTCTAGATGCAGATTGGCTAGAATCTGTGTCTAAAAGATTGGTTTGTGGTTACCTTGGTCGTATTCCCTTTCTTACAACTTTTGGGAACAAACTGAGTGATAACAGGTGGTTTCTCTCACACTTGTTAACAATTTACATCATTGACTGGTAATCAAGTGGTTTCTACCATGTTCGACTTCGACACATTCATTCACATGGATAGAATCGTACTAGTTCAGGAAGTGGAAATCAAGACCCTGGATCTAGTTTCTACCATCCAGGCTGCGAGGAATTTTGTCATTCATTATACGGTGGACTATTCATAAACAAATGGCTGCGTCCATACTGTATCGAGATTTTTCTATACTCTTGATGTATTACAAAATAATTCCTGTATCAGAATAGTTTAGTCAGTTTTCTAGTTAGTTTTAATCTGAGTATGGGAATGCCTACCTCAGCAATGATATGTCTACATATATATATTTTTCATTGCATGTTTTTACAGGTTCAGACTGGGGGGTCCACAGGATGATCCTTGAAATGATAAAGTACTTCACTCTTCATAAATGACAGACTCTATCTTCATGTATTATAGACATCACACTTTAGGGGAAATCTGTTGCACTAAAAATTGTCACCTTGACATTCTGCAATCTTTGTGAGTCCATTACCACTCATACTTTCCTCCTTTGCAAGTCTTAAGCCTCAATTCCTCATATCAAGCCTTGAAAATAAGTGAAAGCCCTCAAAATTATTTAAAACTTTGGTTCTGCACTTTCTCTTTGTATTACCTATGGTCCTGCACCTAATGGTCATGTCTCCTACGCACCTGCCCACTCTGTCTATGTGTTAAAGGTGAAGACCCCTATAAAAGTTAAAAAGGCACGAGTATATTCTGAAAAACTCACTTTTAGTAATTTCTAGAAGCTTCTGGAAGTGACTGGAAGTGACTGAAAGTGAGTTTTTCAAAATATACTCGCGCCTTTTTCACTTTTACCAGGGTTTTCACCTTTAACACATAGACAGAGTGGTCAAGTGCGCAGGAGACATGACCATTAGGTGCGGGACCACAGGTAATACAAAGAGAAAGTGTGGAACTAGAGTTTTAAAGACTTTTGAGGGCTTTCTCTTATTTTCAAGGCATGATATGAGGAACTGAGTCTTAAGACTTACAAAGGAGGAAAGTATGAGTGATAATGGACTCACATAGATTACAGAATTTCAAGGTGACAATTTTTGGTGAAAAGCTGATCAGGAACATATGTCTTAACCATTTGATGACGACGTCACCACTCATGAATATGATCTAATAAATGGGTAGTAGTCGTCTGATTAAAGTTGGTTAGGAGTTTCGTTCTAGTCTTGTATCTGATGGGTAACTGGAAGTGGGTCAAAAATGTAGTGGCTAAAGTGGTGAAATTGTCGAAAAAAGCTCTTGGTAACTCAATGTACCATTTAGCAGTCGGACCAGTAAGTGTTCTTTGGAAAAGACGAAGTCTAACCGAATCATCATTTAAGAAGTTTGATGAACACCACAAATGAAAGGTCATGACATGATTTGATGGGTATTCTCTAGGATTTCCGTTAAATTTCAGAATGCCAGATGGTAACTTATGCAGAATTATCGGGCACCGAGGTTCATATAAGATTGGATCAGTAGTGAGCCAATTTAAATCTAGTAATTCTAAAGTTGCTACAAATGGAAACTGACGATTCAAGTTAGGTTGAGCATACCTAGGATATGATGGAATTGCCTAAGCAATAGGCCTTTGCATACCAATATAGGGCATCTACATTTAGTAACCTTGGTATGCTTGTTGTTGAACAAAACCTGCATAAGGTGGTTTTTGATAACAAGGTTGAATGTGTGGTTGTCCATAACCTGCAAAGCCTTGTTGACCAAGACCTTGGTAAGCTTGATATTGACCAAACCCAAGTTGAGCCTATTGAGCAAGTCCAAATTGGGTTTGGAATTATTCGAATTGGGGTTGTTGAAATTGCACCTACCATGGTTGTTGAATCAACTATTATTGTTGTTGGTACAACTGTTGTTGATTTAATGGTTGTTGTTTCCCAGCAATGAAAGTTTGGCTAGGTTGTGAATAAACTATACCAGTGTAAGCTTCGATCAATCCAGATAAGGGTATACTAACCTGAGGTTGCTACTGAACCTTGGAAACAATTGGTTGTTGTACAACAACTTGAGGAATTCGAACTTCTTGACCTGAAACTTGTGGTTGCAAGGTAGAAGGATCAGTTTGTACCGGTTGAGATGCAACAGTTTCAACTTGTGACTGTGGTACAGTAGTAAGAACATGTGTAGTAGGAATAGCTGACACAATTTGCATTGGTGGTGTTGTATACACATGCCTGGGTTGAACTGGCATTGTTGGTTTCCATTAACAAACTATAATTCCAAATTGACTTGAATATTGCAGGATATTACCATATGATGGTCCTCAAGAATAAGGAGGATACGGTGAATAAGCATATTTCTCTCCATATAGTGGCAATCTAGTATTTAATGGATACATAGGTCATTGCTGACCAGATTTCCCACCTTGATATTGATATGCAGGATCAAACTGTTGAGTTCCTGTTAGAGAAGAACCAGGTAAAATTCTGGTTGAGGACATGGGTTATGACCATGGTGTAGAAGCAACCCTTGAGTGGGTTCCAGATAAAAATTGGTAGCCAACTGGGACGGATGGTTCACCATATAGGTGTGGCTCAAGTGTCATAGGAAACATCGAGGAGGTTGCAATAGAAGATTTTGTCGCAGCTACATTAGATGATATAGTTTGAGATGTTGACAGTTGTTCAGCCATATTTAACTGACCCAAAAGTTGTCCTAAATATTTGACGGGTACTTGAAAATAAGCAGGATCAAACTGAGCAGTAAAATGAGGAGTATGAGGATAAAGATAAAGCCCAGCTCCAAAATGGAAAGGGGTTACTGGTGTAGAATCTTCTTCAAATTATTTCTCTATAGAAATTAGACTTGGTGGAATAACTTCACCGTCAGGTCCGTAAAAGATTTCTAGTGTTGATAAAGTTGAAGTTTCAGTAGTTAATGATGTCCAAGGAGTAACCAGTTGATCGTCCTTCGGTAAAGTAACAACTTTTGAATGTTCAATTTCGAAGTCCAGATATTCAGGTAAATGAACAACATTTTCTGTAAGAGGTTCCTGAACAACTTCAGGTTCAGATGTAACTTCCGTTTGAACTGGGATAGGTTCTGGATTAACTTCTGGTTGAACTAATTCAAGTTCAGAAGTAATTTCTAGTTGAGAAAATTCAAATTGAGGATCAACTTGTTGTTAAACAACCTCTGTTACTGTTTCACTAGGATTAGTGCTAATTTCCTCAGGTAATTGTGAAATTTCTTCTTCAGGAACAGATATACCAGAAATAGTTGGAGTAACTGGAGTCTCATTACCTACCGAAATAGATGATTGAGGTAATTGAGATGAATAACTAGGAGTTCTTAATGTACAAGACTCAGTTAAGCGAGACCTGTTTGTCTGAATAAGTGTTGCTTCAGGTGGCAAAGGCGGTTTGCTCGTTGTTCTCCACGAATGACGGGGTAAGGGTTGATGTTCCTCCACTATTGCTGATTAATTTTATTTTCAAAAAAGAAATAAACAAAAAGGGGTATCCTAGGCAAAAGGTTTACCAAGAAACTATGAACTACAGAATACCTCCCAACGAATCGAGAAGTACGGGCAAGAAATCCCCCCAAATGTTATGTTTGGTGTATCAAAGTTTACAAGGGGTCCAACTCAATTACTTAAGGATGGATAACAACTTAGAGTTGTCCTCCCATATATACCTGAAGGTACATGGAGGCCCAGTCCATATAAATGATGTCTAATGCAAAACCGCATAATGAGAGCATTCCCATATACTTTACGTATTGTAACACTGCCCTATATACCGGAAGGTATATAGACTAGATACGATATACTCATGTACGTGGAATGAGCTATCACACACAGGATGTAATGCAGACAAGTTAGCGACAACGGCTTTGTTTTACGACGCCGAAACATGTCTCTAACCTAGAACCACTAAATGTTCTTGTTAATGACATTGCTCCATTAGGTAAATTGATGTTAATTTTAAGTTGATCTTTCTTAGGAATTTTCCTTTCAATTTCACCACATGATGTATTCTGAAATTCCTAGGAATGCAACTATCATGATAAGCATTCTTTCCATTCAGTTTAATAATGAAAACCCTAGCTACTTAGGGATAGAGCAATCAGATTTCTTTTGATATAAGAGAAAAGAGCACAATCTAAATGCAATTTCCTTACACTATTCCTATGAGCACAAACAAAACTTTTTCAATGCATCATGCATATATTTCTTTTTTATTTCCTTAATGTGAATATGAACAAAAGGAAATATGCACATACAATCAACCAATCATTCATAAGAATGAAGACTTTTATGACAATTCTAATTCTAAGGAAGAGAAGACTTGACAATACTTTCTTTCGAATGAAGATTAATCAATTATATCCTAACTTTGACTACTAATCGATAATGACAAAGAAAACATGAAGAAACATTAATCAATACAATCAAAGTTGGGCTAGACCAGGAGATAACAACTCATTTTTTGAGACATAACATTCATTGATCAATCAACAAACAATCAAATAGAGAAAATTTAGTAAAAGCTCTTTCCAAAGGTGGGAAACTGATCCTAGGAGTATAATCACAGCCTAGAGTGGAAGACAGTGTGCTTCAGAGCACTATCCCTAAAACAGGGGTGCTCTACAGCGCACTATGTCCCTCACAAGCCTACGTTGTTGACAGTAAGCCATTCTAAGAGGCAACTTGACACAGTTTTGACCAATTTTTCAATGTAAACAGCTGAATTACAATCTATGAACATGAATGAGATATGCAAGGATGTCCTAGGACGTGGATAAGCTACTAGGAAAGAGGATTCTTCCCCAGTGGAGTTGCCAATTTTTTTTGGAGAATTTAGTATCTACGGATAAATACTATTTCCCTAGATAAGTAGTTGTATCTAGCACAACAGTTTAAAGTGTTTCAGACTTTTCCTATAAGCAATAGATAAGATGAGAAGATAGAAGGCCTACCTGTAGTTCCACTTTCCTCTCATCTCCATGGTATCGATTATGTCGCTCCTTCCTGTACTTAATCTGCTTGAGAAGTACCCTATAAACACAACAGAGGACAAAAACCAATCAAAGCATACGATCTATTGAATATAAGTGAAAGGAATCAGATACAATTCACACACATAAGCATTATGAAACAACACAAACATATGGGAAAAAAGGTTAAAACACTTTATTAGATAGAAGAAGGAATTACAAGGATTGGTGTCTGATTCAAAGCCATTCTTCTAGGTTGGATCCAATCCACATCACATCAAAACCATGACAAACTTGTAGCATCAAAATACTTGCTTCAAAGCCAAATCTCATAGCAGCATTATCTCCTTATAATTCAACATAGTCCAGCCCCTGATCACTTAGATGAGTGGTCAATTTACAGGAAGATGAAGGAGGTTTTGTCATTAATGGTGGAATTGAATGGCCTCCCATACTTAGAATTAGTTCCATGGAGGAAGGGATGAGAGGATAGGATGCACCTTATCTCATTCCTCATCCATTTTCAAGCTCATAGGAGTTGATAAGTTAGGGAAACTTCTAGATGACTCCAAAAGATAAGAATATTCCCCAAAACCTATGTGAATTTCGCTCATTCTCACCCAGTGCAGGTGAAAGGAAGCCTAAGTGATTTGCAGAGCACCCTAGCAGTGGACTAAACTACTCCGCAGTGCACCTTCATAAGGGCTTACCAGTGCTGGTCCCTCTAGAGGCTATTTTTGGATGTCTTCAAGTCATGAAACTATCTGGGAAGAAGGCATTCAAAGGGGTGACTTGTTTAGGGCATGAAGCAACTAAAATTAGGGTTTGATGAGCCCTAAAACACTGATTTGAATGTTGGGATTTGATGTGCCCAAATAGATCTGTAACACTAAGGCTCTGTCCATGTTTCTATAGGTAATATTGACCTATATTTCCACTCCATTGCCCTAATTATGTTGGGTTGTGTTATATTATTTCCACATAGTTAACAGGGGGTTTGAGGGTACCCGTAACCCCACTTTATGGGGTTCGGGGCAGCGCCCTGGAAAATTTTGGTTTTGGACCCTATGTTAGGTTGGGCGGACCCACCTATGGTTTTGTGCATGATTTTCGCACATGTTTTTTTTTTGGATGCGATGGTTTTCGGTCCATTGGTATTGGATCAATGGTATTGGACGTGATGGTTTTTTCGGGTCCATGGTATTGGATGTCTTCGGCATGATATAATATTGTATTGTAACATGAAAGGAATATAATGAAAAATCAAGCTGGTAGTCTTGGTTTTGAGATCCAGTGGGAAATCTCTGTGTATATGTGTTTCATGTGTTATGCTCTCGCATTTTTATTTTTCCTGTGATTTAGAATTCGTATGCAGGTAATTTCTGTACGGGGTTAAAACCTACAAATTATTTACTCTTAAGTTCCTTACACTTTGGAATGGATAGCATACAAAGATCCTAAGTTGGTCAAAGATTGGATGTAGGGTTCATTCTCTTCATGATAATTTTCATGTCGTAAAGTTAACAAAATATTTTACAACGATCACATTTTCAGAAAATTTAATCATGAAGTTGATAAGTTGTCCAAGAAAGATTGTTCTGGGGATCTAGGTTCATTACTCAATGGAGTTAGAAAGGGTGTAGAAAATGAATATCTCCCTCCTAGATTCATTGACTTGTAAAGGAATTTCTAGTAGAGGAAAGTCTGTGATGACTGGCGATTTTTCTCATAGGATAACACATCTTATGTATAGATAATGATTTGAAATACCATATATGTTAAATATAGATAATTATTCAGAATACTTTTTTTGAGGGCCTCAACTCCCTACTTTTACGGTAGAATTGAAATTCAAAAGAAGACAAATTACTTCGAAAAATAAAACTTGAGATTCCATTCATGATAGGGAAACTAGTATGCGGGTTCATCCAAGATTGTGAAGTCTAGATTTCTCATTTTTTGTACTTGTAGGGTTATTGGATCTCTTGCATGTAAGAGAAACTAAATATGAAGGTTTCAACCAAAAGACTTGAGAATCCTAGCACTGCATGGAGGATTTCTTAGATGATGCCAAGGAAAAATGATTTGGAGGATTTGGTTTTCAATCACTCCAACCTGCATTGATCAATTTGATTTGTTGTCCTTTGACCCTAAGGTAGGACGAGTACTAAAAGTGATGGCCCTCAAGTTCGGTCAGTGGTTGGTATTCATTTAGAATTTTTATGATCCTTTGCTTACATTTTTATAGTTTCTCGGGCATGGGTTTAAAGCTAGATGGTTTAAGACCTATATGAAGATTCAAAAGGAGATATGATTTATTGTCTATTGATGAGGGTACCCATGTTGTAGCCTTATATGATAATGATCCAAACTTATGTAGGAACACAAAAAATATATAGTTATACACGTAAACGCAAATATGTAGCAAAAATAAAACTTCATTTCATTAATATAAAAGAATTGAAAAATGCTTACATACAGAAATGGAAATAAACTAGCTCTAGTGATAGTAGCTTATCTCTAAGAAGAGATGTGGGGGCTACATGCCTCTGAAATGTGTTACAATAAGGCTCAAGGGCCTTTTTATTATTCACAACAAGGGAAAACCCTAAAAAGCCAAAACCATAACCCTAGGAAATATAAAACCAAGAGTTAGTGAGCCTCGTTGCGGTTAGTTGCGAAACCAACTTCCCGGGGTCGTAACTTGGTCATATTATCTCCGTTTGGCGCATAAAATACCTCATTGGAAATATCTCTCTGAGTACAAGATTTTATATATCTGATTCTTCCCTTGTCATCCATTATTTTTCATTGCATTACATTGCACGTTCTTGAATATCCGTGATCATAATTTGCTTGCCCAAAATTGATCCTTTGATCTCACAACTTATCATAGGAACATTTAATATCTAATCATTCTTATTGCCTAAAATATTATACAGCTAATAGATTTAAATTTGTAAATATCATGAGTAAGATACATTAAAATACATATTGTCCTTTTCCATGGATTCGATCACTAACATCTAATGATTGTATGAGAATATTCACTCCATGAGTAATCCCACAAGCTTAGTGTTGGCTTATATTATGAATATTAACCATAATATCATCATTATTAGAGTTTAAAATAACATAATTAACATAAAATGCATTAGGGATTTTTCCAAATTGTTGACATGCAACATTTCTTCTCGAGCACTCAAGCGTTATGCACATAACAATTCTTGTCTTGAAACCAATAACTGTAATAGCTCCAATATTGAAACTCAAAGTTATGATACCACTAAATCTTGTACCAAACCCATTATATACTCATTCAAACCATGATATCTTGAATATATATCAAAAAACTAAAGTAATACCTTTATCTACATAAAACTAATGTCCCTCCAAAGGATATGATAAATATGAAACGTATTTTTTGACGAAACCCACAAATCAAATATCTAAGGGAAAACTTGTAAGAAATCATGGGAATGAAATGTTATTACTTTCAAAGTACAAAGGGGAAGCTCAAATCACCTAGCAACCACATTTTCTCTTCACCTCTTATGGTATCAAAGTATCCTTGTTACTTCCATAAGAAAGCATTTTGGAGGATATTATATTATTAGGCATTTTTACTCTTCGTGTATGCTTATACAAAAATCATGAGCATATCATGGAAAATATTCCAACCACATTATAACATAGCCTTTCACTTGTATCCATATGCATTCACTAGTTAGGCTTTGCCTCGAGCTCCACCTTAGGAATGTGTACAATGTAAAATGATATCATCACAAATCAACCCAAATAACTTGGATTCTATCTCACAAACCCCATCATATACTTAATACGTAATTATTTCATATTATAATTTATGTGTCAAAATTAGGGTATTACGTTGAATATGTAAAATTGCTTTCAAATAATATTTATAAGATAGTCCATCCATGAGGTCTTGGATAAACAGTGATAAGGTGCATTATTAAGGCACTCCTAGATGTTAAGTCACTGGTTCAATTCCTCGCCCTATTTGGGTGTTATTCTTGGACATGACCATGCAATAGCCTCATTAATGTTGACTTAAATATATAAATATATATATATATATATATCAAGTGTAATATGAAGAGTGATATTGATATATATATATATATATAATATATATATATTCATATAATATTGTATATATATATATATATATATATATATATAATAATAATATACAAGTGTATATGAAGAGGTGATATTGAGGATGGCTTCTAGGTTTCCTCCTTGTTCTTGTCTTCCTTCCCATATTGCGATTTTGGGTTTATCTTGTCATCCTAAGGTTGTGCCATGGAGTGGTAGCCTCTTTCACATGGGATGCTACAATCCTAGGCATTTTTCCACTAAATTTTGTGATTTAATGTGTGACTTTAGTTATTTGTTTGTTGAGGATGCAAAAATGCAAAGGCATGATGAAATCATAGGAGGTTTCGAGTTTGAGGTAGCCTATTGCGATGGGTCTCTATTGTGGGTGATTTTGTTTTCTCAAATATGACTCTAGGTGCCTCGTCGCCGACACAGAAGGAGGCTTGAAGTTTTCATTTTGGGTATGGGCTAGTCAAAGTTTAGATTCCTTGGATATGCTCCCTTGTTCCTCCACTTTTTGTATTATATGCAATATGTATCATTTGGAATGTACCGCATTTTTTATCCTTAGTGATATGAGGCCCATGTCATTGTTGGGGTCAACCAAACCCTATGAAATACCTTCATTTGTAGTTCTACCTCCCCATAATTTTGTGTAGCCTTGGTGTTTTCTGCACCAGGAAATCCCCTTTAATCTGCACATTTCAAATGTTACCAACTTAAAAAGAAAAGGCAATAAACTTTCACATTTCATCAAGAACATCAGGGGTAAATCTATTATTGTATGGCCAGAACCCCTAGACTTGGTTTTATCCCTTAAAAGGAACATTGAAGAGAAATGGGGCATACCCATAAAATTCCAATGTCTCCAATATCAGGGGAAGGTGATCCATGACTTCTCCTTTCTCAAAGAAACCATTTATTTAGAAATTCAAAGACAATATTGAACTTGAGACTATGAGGAGGTGCTCCTAGTACCAGGACATCAAACAGAATAATTGTAACATTCAAAGAAGTAGTCCAAGGAGTGTAAAAATTCCTTATAGATTCAAACTACTTATGTAATTTTCTAAAACAAAACACTTGAATCTATTCTACTCATCAGCGGAAAGAAATTAATCGATCATAAAATCATAACATAAACAAGAGACAAGATTAAACACACATACTCAGAATTTTATCCAAGGGAAAGCAACTACTCAAAACCCCTTACTATATGTATTACATTAATCAAAGAATATGGATGAATATAATATGCACTGCTCAACCTTGAGCTCAACCTGCACAAGTCTTTTCTATCCTCTGTCTGACTAACTACCTTTGGCCAATACTTAGCCAATTTTTCAAGCCTTCAAGCTCCTATATCCTTGCACTATTCCTATAGGAAATTAGCCCCTATTAAATCAGAATTTCCTCAATGAGAATTGTGCAATACCTTTAGGAATTCCTTGGACTGCATGCATGACCTGTACAATTTGGAATATTTTACAACTAATAGTACACTACCCTTGAACTCCAATCTCAACTAGGTAACTCGAATTTTGTGCATGCATGAGTTAATTTAGGTATTTCTCCTCCAAGTCACTGAAGATATCTCTATTCCCCATCATGCGGGATGAGGCACCATTATCTAGATACCACATGATTCCCATTAATTTGCTAAGTTAGGAATGAACCTTCTCAAAAAATTAAATCTCCCCAAAAATGATTGAACCTCCTTCTTATTCCTTGGAATGTCAATTTTATGAATTGCAACAACCTTGTTTGGATCAATTTTTATGCTATCCTTCGAGATTATATGCCCCAACAATTTTCCCTCCTTCATTGCAAAATGTGACTTCTTTGGATTTGGGGATATGCCAAAGCTCCTGTTAGTGTCGGTATCTTCATCCCTCCATCAGAGATCAAATCCTCTTGTTGCATTGCATATTAGGTGTCTCGCCCAGTCAACTGCATTCCATTAGGCGCATGGATCATCTGAATGTAGTGGCTTCTCCTATATTTTCCCTCATGTAATTTACCTGTTGGCCCATGTTTCCTCATCAAAAATCATATACAGTCACCTTTTTGTCTTTAAGATTGCAAAAGTTTTTTTTTTTAGGGTTTCATTGTCATTAGGTCTAAGGTTTCATTAGGATTTCATCAAAAAGGGTTTCAAAATGTCCAATAACAGCCAACAGGCACATGAGGAGGTTCCAATACCAATAAAGTTCATAATCAAGTGCTCAGAGATGTATTTTTTCTTAAAACTCTGTTTTAAGTAAAAACAGAGTATTTCAGGTTTTAGTGTATAAATTCATGTAATTTTATTTCCTTCATATGTAAATCACTTCACCTGCAACCCTGGTCACTTTCCCTAGCCTCAGTAGCTCCAATCCCCTACAAAGAAAACAAAACACAAGTCATTTGGTTCATCACAAGCTCAAATAAAGTGAAAAAGCTCAAAACAAAGTTAAAAGATAAAGTCATATTCCAAACATCATAAAACTGGGTTTTTATGCATAAAAAATTAAAGGATCCTTGTATATAAATGATTTCTTCAATTTGAAAAGTCCATTTGCATTCAAAGAACCAAAAGTGAGCAAAGCAAGGATGTGTTTGAGTCAAGGGAGAACATTGGTGAAAAAACTGACCCAAGTCAGTGGCGTGATGCATTGGGCAAGTGGCGCGGCGCACACAGCAGGCGCGGTGCATAGGGCCGCGATTCTCAATGGAAATTTGAACTGGCATGGCACATACACACTGCGCGTCACGTTGGGTTTGAGGTGCGGCGCATAGAGCTGCCAAGCCCAGTTTCTTCAACAACTCCCTCAAAATGCCAAAATCGCCCAAATCCTCCACTGAACAAGTGCAGCTCTCCTCTTGGCTAGTGAAAGAGTTTATTACAAAGTTTATGGTGATTGTGTAAACAAAAATCAAACCCTACCTCTTTGCACCTCTCAAAGAAAACAATGCTTAGGGTTTCAAACTATCATTTTGCTGCCAAGATTTATTTTTTCAATTTCTTCATTTGTCCACTCCCTCACTTATTTTCCCATTTTATTTCCCAATTCCCTAACTCCCATATTCCCAAAAATTATCTACCCCTTTTCCCAATTCCCATTTCCTAAGTCTTAAATATAAAATCCCAAACCCTAGCTGTTATCCCTAAAACTTCCATATCATTCCCTAATCCCATATTTCCCTAAATAAACCCTATCCTAACAGTCCTAAAATCCCTCATTTTTCCCTCCCTCTACAGTCCCTCATATCAATTTTCCCTTGGTGGTAGAAAATCAACAAACATCATAAATTTCCTACTTCTCATCAAGAAAGCTCACCCAATAGCAAAGATGGAGTCTGATCCTTCATATGATCATGAAGAGGAGACACACAGTGACTCACCTACAGAGGTACATGCGCCCAAGAGGCCACATAGGGGTGGAAAACATATTCTAGAAGAACCAACTACTCTTGCTGAGTTACAGGCTTGCCCTCTCGCCATGTCATGTTTCCAGCACCATTCCTGCTATGAATTTTGTGAGCTAGTTGCTAGAATCCAGTTTCATCATGAGTTGGCCTGTTTGTCTGTGCTTCATGTACATGATGGTCAAGCCACTCTAGCTGGTGTCACATTCACTTTAACACCATAATTTATTTCACTAGCAACCAGTATTCCTAACATTGGAGAGCAATGGAACAAGAGGTAGCAAATTGACCGGAAACATTATGAACCATACATCAAGCTCGACTATTTGAGACAACTCAGCAGAGTGTTTCTTTTTCGTTACCTCAAAGATTCATATGCTCCTTTAATGAAACTGATAATGAAGTATTTCAACTGTGAGGGTCAGTTTTCCTGTTTACATGCCTATCATATCAGGTTGTTGATGCATTTTGCCAAAGTGAGGATGATGAACATCCCCTACTTCATGTGCCGAAATATTGAGAAGATGACCACCCTAGTGCAGCACAAGACTCTTCAACAGCAGTTCAACAGTATTTACCATTTTTCTCTTATTAAAATTGTGGTCATCCATCAGCTCAGTTTGCAGGGCATCACTTAGGAGGACTTCATTTCTCATGAGTTTTTCATAGCTCCTTAGGGACCTCCAGAGGCTTTTCATGAGATAGGTGAACCTTCATATCAGCATGAGGGTCATGAGACACAGACCGCTAGTATGCCAATGTTTATCACTTATCAGAAGGGCACTAGACGGTTGTTCGCGGCAGCAAAGCGAGTATTATCTCCACCCGGGGTGGAAGGGGTCTCGCTTTCATTATCAGCACAACAGGTCTAGGACAAAGGCAAGAGACCATTACAGGATGAGGGGCCTTCAGGTGAGCGGGAGACTAATTTCATTCTCATTGAGGGTGATGATACTGATGTGGGCCCGTAAAGCACAAATCTCAAAGAAGTCATCCAAGAGCAGCAAGCGGACATCAATGCCTTGTCCCTGAACTTGGAGAGGGCTAAGTGGATTATAAAGTACCTGGAGCAAAGAAATAAGCGACTCGAAGATCAACAAGTGATTATGGAGTTGCAAAACATTTGGGAGAATCGCCAAGCTACCCAAAGGAGGAGGGTGGAGCTCACTTCACATGAGCAAGAGATCAATGCCGATCAGGAATCATGGATCGAAAGAGCTAATATCCACTTAGAGAGGTTGTTGGAGAAGGCCAACAAGGAGAATACTTTGTTGAGACATATGGCATATCATTACTTGGCGAGAAACAAAGTCTGCAAGGCGAGAATCAGGAGCTTAAAGGCAAAATTGAAAAGGGCATCAAAGAGGCGAAAGGAGCATGATCGAATTTAGATATTGGATGAGATTTCCTTGGCCCAACATAATGATTAATATAGAAGACTCAGCCCAAATTTCAAAAAAATTGGGGCACTTTTTGCATTTTTAGAATTTTAGGCACAAAAAACAGGATTTTCTGCTCTATGCGCCGCACCACGTGGCGCTCACTTTTGATAGGAGCCTCCAAATCACAAAAACTCAGCATTTTTGGATTTGGCATGGAAAAGTATGCTTGCCTACCAATGGAAAATAAATTTGGACAGGTTTTGAGCCCTCAAAAAGGTCAAAAACACTCAAACAATGACCTTAGTGCCCCTATTTTGACACACAGGAAGAAGTGTTGAGAGAATTGAATTTTGGAGGGGCAAATGGAGGTGAAATTGAAAAGTTTCACTTGGGTTGGAAATTATACAGGCAAACCTTTCCGACAAGCACACTTAGAGAAACTTTGGACACCGGGAAGGCCTCCAAAAGTGGCTCCAAACAGGCACTATGCATAGAGAATTAGGCGCGGTGCATAGAGGAAATTTTGCTAGTTTGACCAAGTATACTCTATTTTTCGCCTTGCTTTTGCTAGTTTGAATTTTTCACCTTCTTAATGTCAAATTTGTGATGTAATTTAATGTACATTGATCTATCATGATGTAAATATGTCAAATTTTCACTTATGGAGGTAGATTCATCTGTTAAAAAGTTGTTTGAAACTGAATGAATCAGTTCCTTTGTTTCTAGAGGCATGTTGTTCCACTGCCTAATTTCTAGTTCTCAGTTTAGAATTTGTCGAAACAACTCCTGAACATGTGAGCTCGACCCTTAGAGGCTAGGATGAGCTATGGTTTTTCTATATTATGTGGTTTTTCAGTCATTAGCATGGTTGGACTTTTGAGAAAGCCTAGAGCTTCATTGTACACTCATATCAACATTTTGGCTAAGGAATTAAGACCAGGGTTTGCCACACTCTTTGGGATCCATGTGGAAATTTTTCTTGGTACATTGCTTTCTTTTGTAATTGTGAATTTGTTTATGTGATTGTATGCCATTATCTATCTTGTTTCTTCTTAACTAAATCAAACAAGGGAGAAAGGTAGAATCCATTGAAATTGCAGTGCTCTACCTTGGGTTTGCTTTAGTTTTTTTATGTTTTCAGTTGTTTGGAGAGGATCCATGAGTTTTCTTGCCCTCTTCAGCTCCTCACCTATCTAATCCTTCCATCTCATTCGATTTGAAATGCCAAAATTAGTTGCCTACCTTGCCCCATTGAGATCTCTGTAAGACTGAGCCTCATTCCCTGCACCCAAGATCTGCCTTTCCATTAGAGCCAACAAACATATCATTTTATTCAATCAAACTCTTTGCACTTATACCTATCCTAATATTAGTAGTGAAATCAGTTATCTCAAGCCTTTAGTGATCATAATTTGATGATATTGACCCGGAGAGAGCCCTCTCCGGACCTGGTAGGGCTAGCTACCAAGTTAAGCGTGGTTTGATGTTGGTCCTGGATCCTACCTTTCTCAGCCTGAGGTAGATGTAGATACTAACATAGTGGTGACCATACTCGGGAAGAGATTTTTTATTTGTTAGTGTTCTTCATTTTGTAAACTACAGACGGAGTCTAAAGATTAGCCAGGTAGCCTTCGAAATGCTTTTGCTTTGCATTAGTGCAAGTAGATGAAAGCTACTTCAGTCAATCTCTGGTCTAGTCTTATAAATGGAATATCTAACTTGCAAATCACCCCAGTACATTTGATAATTCTAAGCTATTGGATGATAGGTTTATAATTTGATAGGCTGAACAAGTTGTTTAATGTCCATTTGATATCTTGGAAATAATAGCACACTGGCTTCCAAAAGATATACCAGAGCTAATCCAGATCCAAATCCTCCTCCTGTGTATGAAAATCGCAATCTTATTCCAATAATCCTTCATCAAGAAAGTTCTGTGATTCCCGTGTTCAAATCTCATTTGTGTCCTATGGTCTTTGAGTATCTTGAAGATCTTGAGTTTGACGAACAGTTTGATCTATCACTGTTTGAAACCAAATCTGAAAGTGTTGTTGGTTCTACTGTCCTCAACCCAGAGTTTGTCAAAGATCTTGAAACTAAAAAAGGCCAATAAATCAATTGATGATTATATCTTGAAACGGCTCTAGACTTCAATCGTGGCTTCAAATATCACTGATTTCTTAGAAACTGCATCTGCAACCCTTGGATCCTCTGCAATTGCATCTAGCTTTGGAATTCCCACCAAACTGCCTTTCATTCCCACCATCCCTGTGCAGCCTACTATCTCTGATCAAAAGTCTGCAGTAGTATTACCTCCGTATACTCCTTCTACTCCTCAAACATCCAAAATTTCTTCGCCTTCACACACGCCTCCTCATATACCCCATACATTAGTTGCACCCAGTCCCCCAACATCCCCATGACCGAATCCACCGAGAGCAATGGTTGCTCGTTTTGCACCCCTTGTGCTGCCTCAAAATTTGGATGATATGCCCGTCGATTATCAAAGCAAAATTCCTTTGTTTGATGGCACTCCTCACAGTGTTACAACTCAGCAACATGTGGATAGGATGACAAATTTCTTCGACCTTCATGAAATTGATGCAAAAAATGTGACAATGAGACTGTTTGTACAAATCTTTGGTGGTGAAGTGAGGAAATGGTTCAGAGCTTTGCCGGCTGCAAGTGTCACTACATTGGCCAATCTGCAGAGACAATTCTTAGATCGCTGGGAAGTGAAGAAAAATCCTCTTTAGATCCTTTCCAAATATGAGCACATCAAGCGGAATGTTGGCGAGTCTGTCCAAGATTATTGTATTAGATTCAATTATGTTTACAATGCAATTCCTGATCATATAAAGCCACCTATGGGGCTAGCCTTGATTAATTTTTCGAATGATTTTGATACTGATATGGCCTATCAATTAAGAGAGAGAGATCTAGCCACTTTGGAAGACATGCAGAATATTGCAGTTAGTGTTGAAGCAAATCTGCTTGCCAAAAGAGCTAGAGCAAGAGCTCAAAAGAAAGTCACAATAAAGGAAGAGGCTTCCACTTCAGATCAAGTGCTTCAAAAGGTGGAGCAGATGTTTGATAGGTTGAAACTTGACAAGCCTAAACCACAAGTCAAAAATCCTAACTTCTGTGGCCATCAGCAGCCACAATTTAGGATCAAACAAAGAGAGCAGCGAGCCCAAGATCAAGTAGCGCAGCAGCAGGTGCAGACACCCTTACAGCAGAATTTTGTACATGGTCCAAAATCAAATGAAGAGGAAAATGTGATTGAAGAGGAGAATCATTTCTTTACGCCCGATGATATGCCAATTTTCATCACTGAAGACAAGGAGTACTCCGAGAATTCAGCTGAACAAAGGGATGAAAATTTCATTTTGGTGAATAAGACAGTTCTTGAGAAAGAGTCTGATGAATACAAAAGAGGATACATGAATGCTTTGTCAGCTCAGCAGTGACAATATTCACTCCAAAGTAGAGATGTGCCCGTAAATCCAATTCAGGAAAGGAAGGAGGCAGCAGCGCCCAAGAATGATCCTCCTAATGTGCAGAAAAAGGGAAAAGAGACAGCTGATCCTACCACTGACAAAACGCCATCAGCAAGTGAAAGATCCAATCAGCCAAGCATGTCAAAGGAGAAAACTGAAAAGAAGGATGTTTCAGCAAAAGAGGTAGAAAAAGTTTCAGTTTTTAACTTAGAAAATGAAATTGCTAAGTTAAAAATATCTATTCCTTTGACTGAGTTGATGAAGAATAGCAATTACAAAGGTCTGGTGTCTAAAATTTCGAATTTAGATCCGTCATTTGATATGGTGAATGTGGAGGATGATAGTCCCGAGTTGATTTTTGGGCCAGCATTGGAAGGTCAATATCAAGATAGTGATGTAGCTCCTTTCTACATTAGTCTCAAGGTGCATGACTTTGTGTTACATAATGCTATGTTTGATTCCGGAGCCTCTCATAATCTCATGCCAAAGGCCATCATGGAGAAATTGGGATTGGATATCACTATAAAGTATCATGACCTTTACTCTTTCGATTCCAGTAGAGTAAATTGCATTGGTATTATCAAGGATTTGGTGGTTAGTTTGGATCAGATTCCAGCTAAAAATGTTTTGATGGATGTGGTTGTGGCGGATATACCTCCTAGGTTTGGCATGCTTCTTTCCAGATCTTTGGGAGCAAAGATTAAAGGGACAATGCAGCTTGATTTCTCCTATGCTACCATTCCCGTGTTTGGTCAGATGAGGAAACTACACCAGGAAAAAGAGATAAAGTACATGATCACTAGCAAGGAGAAGTTGGTAAATCATCCAATCAACTATGTGCATACTGATTTAGAATCATTTGTTTTGTATTCAGATAGCTTTAATGATGTAAATAGCCAAGTAGTAGAAGTAGAAGACATTAATGAGATCTCTGAAAATTTCAGAGAGGTCTTAAAGCAACAAAGGCAAAGACTTGATAGTACCGCTAAGCAATCAGCTTTCTGACAACAGCAACATATTGATGGACAGCAAGGAAGAGAAACGAAACAAACAGAATTTCAGCATTTGGAAGAGGATGAAGCAGGCATGTGGAGCATGGATTTTGATGGCGCCGTAGGGAGGGAAGGTGTTGGAATTGGCATTTGGATATGCAGCCCTGTTTTTGCCCCAAACAAAGTACCGAGCAATGTAAGGGTCTGTTCTTTTAAACTAGCTTTTGGCTGTTCAAATAATGAGGCTGAATATGAAGCTTTAATTGCTGGTTTGAAAATTCATAGAAAGTTGAATGCTAAAAGGATTTTAGTGTATGGCGACTCTGAGTTAGTTATCAAGCAAGTGAAAGGGGAATACCAAGCAAAGCATCCTCGAATGCAGGCCTACTGCAATGCGGTACTTGATATTTTGAGAGTATCTTCAGATTATACTTTGACATGTGTTCCTCGTGTTCAGAATGTCATTGCAGATTCACTTGTAACAGCAGCAAGTAATTTGAAAATTCTGATGAATTCAAACAACAAGTTTGAGATTCACATGAAGCATCGCCCAATTTTCCCCGACAATCAAAGGTATTGGCAAGTATTTCAAGATGATGATGAGAATGATGAATTTTTGCAAAATGAAGGTAAATTCAAAGACACTTCTATTGATGTGGAGTATGATGATGGTGAGGCGGATATAGTAGTCAATCAAATGGAAGTTTTGCATCTCAAAGACAACATCATTCCTAAAGGTCTAATACCTTTAGAGGAGCTGTTCGATCATGATGATGTGGCTTGAAAACCAAGCTTGCTGCCAACTGAGAAAGGAGTTGAGGATGTGAACATTAGATCAACTCAAAATCCTAGGATGGTAAAATTATCAAAGGCATTGCCTCCACATGTAAAAGCAAAGTATATCAGTTCGTTATCCTCTTTTACTGATGTATTTGCTTGGGATTATTCAGATTTGAAATCATATGATACAAGTATAATTCATCATGTCATCCCGATCAGGCCAAATCAAAATCCTTTTCGTTAGAAGCTAAGAAGAATAAATCCAAAGCTGCTTCCCTCAATTGAGAAGTGAATCGGTTGTACAAAGCTAGTATCATATTCTCCATGAGATTTTCAGATTGAATTTCAAACTTGGTGCCCATGCACAAGAAAACAGGTGAGATTCGGTTATGTATTAATTTTAGAAATTTGAACAAAGTGTGTTTGAATGACAACTATACATTGCCTAAGATGGATCACATACTCCAGAGAGTAGTTGGAGCATCCTACATGTCGATACTCAATGGTTATTCAGGTTATAACCAAATTCTGGTCCATGAGGATGATTGAGACAAAACAATGTGCACCACTCTGTGGAGAACTTTTCATTATGCGAATATGCCTTTCGGATTGAAAAATGCTGGTGCAACCTTTCAGCGGGCGATGGATATCGCATTTTCTAATGAAAAAGATGTCTTTCTAGTTGTTTATCTAGATGATTTGAGAGTTTTCTCTAATTCAGATGAAGATCACCTTTATCATTTGAAGATTGTATTTCAGCGGTGTAGGAAGTATGGCATCTCTCTCAATCCAGAGAAAAGTTTGTTTGCCATGGATGAAGGCAAGTTTCTTGGGCATATTATCTCAAAGGAGGGCATCCACATCGATCCAGATCGGGTGGAGGCCATTCAAAAGATTGATTTTCCATGAAGTAAGAAAGAAATCCAATCCTTCAATGGTAAGATAAATTTTTTACGTCGCTTTGTGCCCAATCTTGCAGAACATTTAAGGGAAATCACAAACATGCTCAAAAAAGATAGTGGAGTAAGGTGGACGAGGAAGCAGTTAAGTCATTCAATTTGGTGAAATTAGCTCTTTCTTTAGCTCCGGTTTTGATCAACCCGGACTATACTCAGGATTTTATTTTGTTTTCATTTGCCTCAGATCACACTATGGAAGCGGTCTTGATGCAAAAAAGAGACCAACTCAAAAAACCAATTGCATGTTTTAGCAGAACCATAAGGGATGCAACATTGAAGTATAATATGATTGAAAAAATGGGCCCTTTCTTTGGTAAAAGCATTGAAAGATTGCTGGGTTTATATTTTGCATTCCCACATCCTTGCTTATGTCGCTAATGTTGTTGTTAAGGATTTCTTAGTGCAAATAGATATGGAGGGGAGAAGAGGCAAATGGATTGCTGCCTTGTTAGAGTATGACGTGGAGATCAAACTGACAAAGCTCATTAAAGGACAGGGGCTAGCTAAACCAATGGCTGAGTCAAATCTGCACGCCCTGGACATTAATCTAATTGTTGCTATGTCTGAGGAAGATGAAGAGAATCTACTCGCTCAGGCATCTAAAATTTCCTTCTTTCTCCTCGGTATTCAGACATTGTTTATGTACTCCAAAATCTGTCATCACCATCCGGAATGGCTAAAAACAAAGGTAGGACATTGAAATTAAAGGCTGCAAAGTTTTGTATTATGAATGGTGCACTCTATTGGAAAGACCTCGATGGTGTCTTGCTCATTTTTTAGTGGAAGAAAAAGAAAAACATGTTATGGAAGACTTTCACAAAAGAGATTGCGGAGGCCATCTTTTCTGGAAGACAACAACCAATAAAATATTGAGAGTGGGGTATTATTGGCCAACTCTTTTTGCTGATGTGTACAAAATAGTGGCCAGCTGCCACGAATGTCAGATTTTTCAAGGTAAGAGGAAGTTGCAGCCTTTACCACTCAAACCCATTGAAGTAAGTGCTCCATTTCAGCAGTGGGGTTTGGATTTCATTGGTGAGATCCATCCTTCTTCTTCAGTGCAGCATAAGTGGATCCTCACAACGACAGATTATTTCACCAAATGGATTGAGGTGATTCCTACAAGGCAGGCCACCGATTCGGTAATTATCTCATTTCTTGAAAACAAAGAAATAAATAACTCGAAGATCAACAAGTGATTATGGAGTTGCAAAACTTTCGGGAGAATTGCCAAGTTGCCCAAAGGAGGAGGGTGGAGCTCACTTCACTTGAGCAAGAGATCAGTCGATCGGGAGTCATGGCTCGAAAGAGCTAATATCCACTTAGAGAGGTTGTTGGAGAAGGCCAACAAGGAGAAGACATTGTTGAGACATATGGCATATCATTACATGGCAAGAAACAAAGTCTGCAAGGCGAGAATAGGCGCTTAAAGGAAAAATTGAAAAGGGCATCAAAGAGGTGAAAGGAGCATGATCGAATTCAGATATTGGCTAAGGCTTCCTTGGCTCAACACAATGCTTGATGGAGAAGACTCAGCCCAAATTTCAAAAAATTTGGGGCACTTTTTGCACTTTTGGAATTTTAGGCACAAAAAACAGGATTTTCTGCTCTATGCGCCATGCCACGTGGAGTTCGCTTTTGATAGGAGCCTCCAAATCACAAAAACTCGGTATTTTTGGATTTGGCATGGAAAAATATTCTTGCCTACCAATAGCTAAGAAATTTGGACAGGTTTTGAGCCCTCAAAAAGGTCAAAAACACTCAAAAAATGACCTTACTGCCCCTATTTTGACACGCAGGAAGCATTGTTGGGGGAATTGAATTTTGGAGGGGAAAATGGAGGCCAAATTGAAAAATTATACTTGGGTTGGAAAGTACACAGGAAGACCTTTCGACAAGCACACTTGGAGTCAATTTGGACACCAGGAAGGCCTCCAAAAGTGGCTCCAAATAGGCGTTATTCATAAAGAATCAGGCGCGACACATAGAGGAAATTTTTCCAGTTTGACCAAGTATACTCTGTTTTTTCGCCCAGTTTTTGCTAGTTTGACTTTTTCACCTTCTTAATGTCAAATTTGTGATGTAATTTAATGTACATTGATGGATCACGATGTAAATATGTCAAATTTTCACTTATGGAGGTAGATTCATCTACTAAAAAGTTATTTGAAACTGAATGAATCAGTTCCCTTGTTTTTAGAGGCATGCTGTTCCACTGCCTAATTTCTAGTTCTCAGTTTAGAATTTGTTGGAACTCCTAAACATGTGAGCTTGACCCCTAGAGACTAACATGAGCTATGGTTTTTCTATATTATGTGGTTTTCAGTCATTAGCATGGTTGGACTTTTGAGAAAACCTTGAGCTTCATTGTACACTCATATCAGCATTTTGGCTAAGGCATTGAGACCAGGGTTTGCAACACTCTTTGGGATCCATGTGGCAATTTGTCTTGGCACAGTGCTTTCTTTTGTAATTCTGAATTTGTTTATGTGATTGTATGCCATTATCTATCTTGTTTCTTCTTAGCTAAATCAAATAAGGGAGAAAGGTAGAATCCATTGAAATCGCAGTGCTCTACCTTGGGTTTGCTTTAGTTTTTGATGTTTTTAGCTGTTTCAAAAACTAAAGCAAACCCAATATAGAGCACTTCAATTTCAATGGATCCTACCTTTCTCAGCCTGAGGTAGATGTAGGCGCTAACACCTCCTACACTTAAAATCTTAAAGAGAAAAAAGGAAAAAACTATTTTTTCAACTCGTATTTTCAACTTATCGCTCTACAGTTTTATGCAAATTTTGAGCGGTAGTACTTGTTGGATGTAAAATTTAATTCGCCATCCAAGTAGTATCCATGTTGCATTCTTTCGATTGACCAAACTACACGAAAAAAGAGAAATACATGAAAAACATGATTGGAATCATGTTTTTTCATATATTTCTCACTTTTCATGTAGTAGGGTCAATCGAAAGTGTGCAACATGGGTACTCCTTTGATGAGGAATCCTACATGGTGTATTTTGATCCACCTAGTTAGAAATGGCTGGGTGATCATTTTTTAGGTCATAAAAATCTTCATCCATATGCACATCTATATAATGGGTTTCACTTTTACTTTGTTCAGAACCATCATCCGCATTTGAGTGGGATTCTCCAAGATTTGTTGTCCTACCAGAGTCTTGTTCATTTACTCTCAGACCTATGGTTGACTTCTCTATTGATCCTTCAACATAGTGTGACACAACTTGTTGTATCTCACTTTCCTTTATACCAAATTCTGCGTCTAGGATCTTCCATGTTTCTTGTGAAGATGTAGCTTTTCCTACCTTGCACAAAATATTCTCATCCAATGCCTATTTTATAAGAGCCAATACTAAAGACATACTTCATCATATGGGTTATTAGTTTAGTACTCAATTGACTCCCTACATCAAAGAAAATTTTTCATTTTGATAACCCAAAAATCAAAATTTTTATTAGTAAATTTTAGAAGTATTACCAAATCCATACTGATCCATTCATCCTCAAATTGTTCTGCTTCATGTGCTTTTCTTTTAGATGACTTGGTTGTGGCAAGAATCTCTATGAGCTCTTCAAAATATTTTGGCTCTTTCTTTCAATTTCTTTTTTTGGTCTGCCTGAATCTCGCTTTGTGACCCATGGTTGTTGTCTTTTTTTTCTTTTGTCTTCTTTCCTTATTGCATCAGTCTTATTTCCATATCGCCCCCCAAAAAATATGGTTTTCAATATGCACCCCCATAACTTACAATCTTTACTAGATTCATGTATTCTTATTATACAAAGGGATTTTTTCAAACCCAAAAGAAAATTTTATAGATTGGCACACCTTTCAAAGCCCTAAACTCTAGTTCAAATAAAGCCTTTTTGTTTTAAATTATATTTTAATAAAACTTATCAAGAAATCATTTATAAAGATCTCCCATCTTCTTTTTTATCACCATTTTCAATATACTAAAAACAAATTTAAAACACCAATATCTCTTAACATTTAACAGGAAAAACTTCCAATAAATAATTTTTTAATATCTCCAATAAGTATTGTTTAAATATATTTCTCAACCTAATTTAAAAGCCCTTTCAAATGAATTTTTGTTAAAACCTTTAAATTAAGTCTCTTCTTTGTAAACAAGGCTTTGATTTCTCAACCACTGTATTCTCTCGAACTTCAACTTCTCAAGCTTTGATAGGATAACACATATTGTTATGTATATGGGCCATGTTAGTGCAATGACCACATTATTGAAACTAATGTGAACTTTCAGAGGTGTAAAACAACTCTCCTATGACTCTCTTGCATTATAATACGAGAACTATAACTTCTACGGTGTGTTACAATCATTTCCCCCATAAAAAAGTTTCTTCTTTTCACGCAGACTATATCTATAGATTCTCGGAGATCTCAACTCTTGCTTGACTCTTTGAAACCTCTCTTTGCTATTTCTCCTTTACAAAGATCTTTATCTTTGGCTCTCTTCTCTTAATATGGTGACAATTTTGTAGGCTGCTCACCTCCTTCTGGCTCCTTGGATCCTGAAACTCAACCTTACCTATGATATTTATCCTTCGCAAAGATATTTCTCCTCGTCGCTTTCAAACCTTGCTCTGATATCAATCTAATGGAAAGGCAGAGGAGGAAAGCACTAAAATACACACAAAAAACGTGATTTTCTTCTCAATTACTCTATTAAACATAAACTTCATTCACATGATACTTGTCTCTCTTCTTGCTTCTCATTACAATGACCCAACCACATGTATATACACACCAAACTTACTAAATATGAAATCATGGAAACTCTAACTAGAATTTTCAACAAGGAAAAAGCACTTTCATTAATAAAAGTAGTTACAAATATCATAGGTTTATATCTGCAATCTAACAGTTGAGAGTATGCTATGAAAGAAAACTATATCTGGACTCGACTCTTCTTCGACTAACTACTTCATCTGAACTCACACTTGACTTGGATCTTTCTAGATTTGCATGCGAGAGTAATTACTATTTCTAACTTGATGTTCACTAAAAATAATCAGAAACTTGTGTATACTGTAAGCTTTGTTACAGATAATGCTTCTGCCTTTGGAGCTTATGGTTCAATTATTTGATCATCCACTCTCTATGTGGTTCAAAGCCTGGTTGCTTTGATATGGGTGGACAAATCATTAAACTTTCAGGGTTATGATGGTCAGGTCAATTAGATAGCATTTCATCCCCTCAGGTCAAACATCATTAATTCACGTCGATTAGATCTTGTTTCAGCCACTCAAGCTCAGGCGTTACGATCTGGTGTGTAACACAAGAAAATTATTATGAATAAATATATATTATGTGATGCGTATTAAAGAAAAACGTATTATGATGTCATGTCGTTCATTCATTTCATCTACAATTTTAATCTTATGCATTATGTTGGAAATCCATTTTATCCACTTGAGCGCGTTATCCATATTTTCACTACACAATCTAGATAGGAGTTGACCACTTTCTGGAGGTATATTTTTGGAAGGGATTGGATGGTATTTTTTCAAATTTAGCATTATTCAACAAGAATTTGTATTATAAAGGTTTTTTTATAAAGAGGTTATGTGTTAATCATATTTCTAAATTTATCCATATTATACTCAGGTGCAATCAAAGGAAAAATATAAAATGAATGTGCTACAGATGACCATCTATCTTATTAGAGTGGATGGTTTTTTAGCGACTATAATAATGAGGTCAAAATTCAAAATGGAAATCCATTTTATCCACTTGAGCGCGTTATCCATATTTTCACTACACAATCTAGATAGGAGTTGACCACTTTCTGGAGGTATATTTTTGGAAGGGATTGGATGGTATTTTTTCAAATTTAGCATTATTCAACAAGAATTTGTATTATAAAGGTTTTTTTATAAAGAGGTTATGTGTTAATCATATTTCTAAATTTATCCATATTATACTCAGGTGCAATCAAAGGAAAAATATAAAATGAATGTGCTACAGATGACCATCTATCTTATTAGAGTGGATGGTTTTTTAGCGACTATAATAATGAGGTCAAAATTCAAAATAGGAATTCATGCTTTGTGTGAAGCTTACTTTAAACAAAAAATGATCTTGAACTATATAGTGAAGCATAAAGAATCACTAGGAGGCATTGCACACCATCCTTTCCACAATGATGAATTATGTGTAATAGATGATGGAAAAAAGTATGGAGGTACAAGTTGAATGTAACTATGATTTCAAGCGACAAAGCAAAAAATGCTCCAAAGTGGCTAGCTCTAAAATATTGCAAAACAAGGTAGTGCATGGACATGGAGGGAGATGCCTAGTAACATTCTAATAATATTTACACATGGTTCAAAATACATTGTTTAAAGGTGCAAAAATAAAAGTAAAAAAAAAAAGGTCGTGGACAATAATCCTCGATATAGGTGCCCACAAACAAGGTTGTGATCTAGGTAGCCATGTATAAGTGAGGAATAAGCACAATGTAGTTTACTATAGAGAATAAAAGCAAATGAACATAAAGGTGAGTGAATTCCCACAATGTGGCTAGTGGACAAATTCTATAAGATGACAAAATGATGCAAATTAATCATAATCTTATGAAAAAAGTGTGGTTAACCAACAAAGTGTTGTAATGATTCACGAAATTAAAAAAAAAAAAATGGTACCTATCATTAACAACAATTAATAACGTTAATTAGAAACTTGTGTTGCAATGCTAAACGAAATGTTTCGAAAAAATTTCAAATACCACAACCATCATAAAAAAAGATGATAAATGTAGATTTTTTTATGGTAAATTAATCAAGGTAAATGATGATGATGGATCATATGTACAATGGAGGAAACACATTGATAGTAAATACTTTAAAAATTCCCACATTTTTCCAAGACTAAGCATCAAGGAAACCACAAGCAATCGTTGAAGAATAAGAAATTTGAAGAATAGGCATTGTGTACATAGTCACTCAAAACAATTTGTATGTTCTTCACCAAAGCACACAATTACATCAAGTACATAAAGTGCTTATGAGATCCAACAATTTAGAAACTAAGAGATTGCTTGTTCAGAAAATATCTCAACTTCTCAACCAAACAACAAAAACAACAAACCAAATCTACCTATTTATTAATGTAAGCATTATTTTCAAGTCCCCCCCTTAGCGCTTACATTATTACATAAATCACATATTACAATATAGAGAACACTTATTACAACAACAAAATTGATTTTTGTCTTGCTCATCTTCAACAACGCTCATATCAACTTTGGAATCTTGTAAACACCACTCTTTCTTCACCACCACATCTTCGAGTTATCACTTGACCTCCATGTAAAACATCTGTGCCTCTGACTATCGTTGACGGAAATTGCAAGATCAACAATATTGACATCTCGGCTTGTTGGGACTTCCACGATAAAAGCATTCAAGTAATGAACCATCTTATGGACCATCCGCCATCTATTGGACATTTCATTTTCATCTGTCCATCTGTTTCTATGAGGGTAGTCTAGATATTGAATGTGTTGAAAAGTTGATCAAACAACTTAACCTGTCTCACACACATAGATCATAAAAATACCCTATAACTGATAGGCTTGAAGCCCGAAACTCAAAAATACCCATCAACATATAATAGACTCACACAATTAACTTTCCAATATATTCTCTTGACACCGAAAAATGTCTAGAATCACTAATTTTCACTATATTTATTTATTCATTAGTTACTTATGCACTTTTTACAAATAAACTAAACGACTCCAAACCCTCTCAACACACTATTTCTAAAATGACCAGGATAATTATGGAAATTTCCATAGTGCAAAATCCAGAGGTAAAACCAATTTTTTTTTAATTCTCAATATTGCTAAAATATTTCTAAACAACTAGAATAGTTAGAAATTTTCTGTAGCTCATGATCTTCTGGCGAACCCAATTCTTCCAAGCTCCTTTCCAAGACTCCACACATCACTGATATGACAACAATTATGTGCGCCAAATACCGTGGCACAACTCCAACAGTTGACTTTCCGTCGCATAGCTCCACACGTCTTCTAAGCACAACAAAACAGTTTGAATGTGGCCGATCACACCACAGACCCTAATCGTATTACGCAGGTCTCCTCAGCTAATTTTAGCAAATTTATTTTTCACTTTGGGTGGAGAAAAATGAAAAATGGTGGCAAAGAGTCCACATCACAACATACAATTGCAAAACGGTAAGAGCTAATCAGCCTGCCGTCATAAGGCATTAAATGATTAATTAGCTGCATGCTTTTTAACTTTATAACACACCTGCACACATAACGAGATAAATGAAAAATAATAGGGTGTGTTATAAAGTTAAAGGGCATGCAGCTAACCAGTCATTTAATGCCCTATGGCAAGCTGGTTAGCTCTTGCCTTTGCAAGACATCGACATACATACCATCAGCTTGAAACCACGGTCACACCATGGACACCATGATCCACTGGGCACTTGAAGTAAATGGGTCATACCTTCCCCGTGGCACTCGAAGTAAATGTGGGTGATCTGTGCCTTTCAATAACCGTTTCAAACACACGCCAAAATATGCATACCAATCGATCGTCGTCATTTCACTACATCATTCAATGCGTTTTTTTTAAGCTATTTGCAAGTATTCACGATTATTGGTTGAATTTCTGTTTAAGATAATTTCCGTAAGTACGTCTACAATTTAATTCAATATTGATTCACGGATAACCCTTCTTCCATCCAGCCGATATACATATCTTCTCCCACGCGATCTCCTGCCCCATCTCTAACAGGATCCCTTTTTCTAGCCCTCGGAACCTCCGCCGTGATCCCAAAGGAAAAGCCATCTGTACTCCTGTCTCCCCTACTTTCTCACCGGGATCCTCAGATAGAATCCCTTTCGGATGCGATTTAGATTTGCTATTAAAACGGACGTCTCTAAATCTTCAACCTCTCACCATTCATAAGCCTGACTGCCCTCCCTCTTTGGTTATCAGTCCTACTTCCGCAGTAAAGATAACAGAGGAAGTCGACACTTCAGAGGAAGAAAGGGGAGAATGGATCCGGCAATTCGAGATCTATCCTTGATTGACATTTCTATATCTGTAGTTGCTTCAGATAATACCCTATCTACTGGGCCTCTTAAAGCAAGTCGGCCATCAGATGATCAAAATGATTGACATTCTCTCTATGAACATTCAGGATCTTGGAGTCGACCCCAAATTTCTGGCTCTAAAGGATCTTTTTCTTTCCTCGCATTCCAAAATGGTCTTAATTCAAGAAACTATGCATGACGTTTTTCAAACTATTTCATATTTTAGACGTATGCTACCATCATAGAACATAGTTTCTACCAGCGCTGCAGGCTTGTCCGGTGGTTTGGCAGTTATATGGGATCCAAAATGGATAACCTCGCATTCCAAAATGTTGTTAATTCAAGAAACTATGCATGACGTTTTTCAAACTATTTCATATTTTAGACGTATGCTACCATCATAGAACATAGTTTCTACCAGCTCTGCAGGCTTGTCCGGTGGTTTGGCAGTTATATGGGATCCAAAATGGATAAAGGCAGTGCATTTCAAATGTTTTGCAGGTATCCTTATGATGGCTTATATTCATGGTTCTCCACATCCAGACCACATTTTTAACATATCTGCGCCATATAAGAATCGATATCCATCTTGGGAAAATATCATATCGTCAGAACTTCTCGACATAGATTCTTTAATTATTGGAGGTGATTTTAACCGCACTCTTTGTATAAATGAGACATGGGGCAATGGTAGGAAATTCGATTCGATCGGCCACATGATTAGGGAGGCTATCATTCAAAACAATCTCATTGATGTTATTCCATCTTGTCGGGGGTCCACATGGGATAATGGGTGTTCAAACGATTCTTATTTGGCAAAAAGGCTTGACAGATTCATCGCTCATGAAAATATTATTGAAAGATTTGGTCTCCCTTCGATGAAAATCATCCCATCATATATTTCAGATCATAGACCCATCTACATTCAATGGAAGCGTTGTGGACGCAGATATGGATACCCCTTTAAATTCAACTGGACGTGGCTCATAAACGAAGGTTTTAATCAGTTCATTGTGGATTCTTGGCGCCCACAGAGCGGCCCGGCTCAAGGACAGACTCGGTCATTCTTAGAACGTCTATCCATTCTCCGTAATAAAATAAAAATATGGAAACGGGAGAAATCCGCAACCAACCAGAGGGACCTAAAGGTTATTGATAAGAAATTGGAACAGTTATCTTTCCAATTCAAAAACCCCTCAATGCCCAACAGTATCAGAAAAGAAATATGGGACCTGGAAAAAAGGAAGCAATCGATTTTAACAAAGGAGGAGGCTATGTGGCACCTGAAGAGCCAAGCCACTTGGCTTAGAGAAGGGGATAAAAACACTAAGTTTTTCCACAGGTTTGCAAATAGAAGGCGGGAAGTGAACATGATTTGGGAAATCAAGGACGAATTAGAAATTCTCTTACGTCCCAGGAGGCCATCGCGTGTGAAGCAGTAAAACATTTCAAAAAATCCTATAGCAAGGACATTGGAAGCGGAATTGAAGACATTCTTTGGGGTATTGATCTGTACCCTACTATGTATGACGATAACCTAAACGCGGCCCTATTTTCTAAAGTCTTTGTAGATGAATTAGTGGAGACGATGAAATCCTTCCAGAAGGCCGGACGGCTGGTCAATCGATTTTTTTATCCACTTTATTGACTTATTCAAACAGGACATTCTCAATATGGTAGAGGAATCAAGATTAAACGGTTTCATCAGCAAAAGAGTCTCCTCCACTTTCATTGCTTTGGTACCTAAGAAGAAAATCTCCTCATCATTTTCAGATTATCGTCCTATCTCTATGTGCAATGTTTTGTATACAAAAATCATTGCATTACACATGAGAAATGTTTTATCCACCCATTTGTCCAGAGAACAACATGGCTTTCTAAAGGAAAGGAACATATTGGACGTGGTGGCTCTCACCTAGGAATGTTTACACTCCATTCACACTAGAAACCTGGAGGCTACTCTACTTAAAATTGACATAAAAAAGGCTTACAATAGTCCGGACTGGGGCTTCATCCGGTGCCTTCTTGCAAAAATTGGACTGGACTTGATAACAGGTGCTCCAAATGGATTATGGCGTGTGTGACGGACGTCAATTATGCAGTTCTTATAAACGGCACTCCCACTCTTTTTTTTAAAGAGGCAAGGGTGTTAAATTTATAATTTCACCGCGCGCGCGGGTCAGCAGTCAACGGAATGTGAAAACCACCCAGCTGCAAACCTAAACCGCCAGGAAGATATCGCACCGCTTTTGGCATAAAGCTGTTTCCGTATGATGGTGCTCCGATGCTGACAACTGGACAACTGTGACATCATCACCTGACACTTATCAGAAGGTAACTTTCGGTCAACTCACCCCTTCCGATATTGATTACACTCGTCCGATGAGCTCGGGCATTTACCGCCGTTGATTTACCAAAGTTGCACGGTGGTGTAAAGTACAGTGAGAAAAGTGTTCCGATATCCATCCTGCGACGTTGGATTAAAGTCTTCTTTCTCCGTCGTCCGATCATGGGAAAGTGCATACGGGTCTGATTAAACATTAAATGAAGCGTAGAGTAAACTATGGACCATACTTATGTTTAATATTATGACATGTTTTGGTAAAGTATTAAATTTTTTTTTACGGCCCGTAATAGTCAGTTAATACAAAGTATGGGCATAAATTTAATGTAAGTTTGTTTTTATTATTATTACGAAATGTATGGTATACGCTTTGGCATGAGCGTTGACTCAAGGTAATGTTTTTTGTATTACACACGGGGATTGCAATGTGTGTAAGGCAATGGCACATGAAGAAAATTGAAACAGGGGGTCCGCAGCACCTGTAAAAGAACAGAGATTAAATTTTGTATTGCAGGGGACGCACAGATGTGCATAAATGTTTTTGGTTTGTAATGTAAAAGAAAGTGCAGCAGCAGAGTAAAAATGTTGTCTTGGTAATGTAAGAAGTAAAAATTGCACATCAGTGCAGGAGTAGGAGGAGAAGTAAATGAAACCAGTGGATAGTTTTGTTCAAAACCATGTATTGTTTCACAGCAGTGAAAAGGTAAATCTGTAACTCCCTGTAAGTTTCGTTTTCACACAGCAGTGAATGTAAATGAAATATTTACACACAGTGGTGTAAAATTTCATAGGAGGCAGAGTAAGTTTTGTGAAAATGTTTTGGTGAATCCCTCTGAGTGAAAGAGGATGAATATGTCTCAGTCTTTTTGTTTAATGAATAGAAATCATTTTATGGTGGTGAAATACTCTGTTCTGTGTAATTATTTTTAAAGACTCCTCTCAGTAAAAGATCCTGGAGCAAAGGAAACAGAGCATTGCCTCTGTGTTTTATTTTTCTGGTTTTGGTATTTTTCCCATTGCAAATAACAAAAATACCCAACAGTGGTATCAGAGCAGGCTTAGGCTCTTTGTAGGTGACAAAGAAGCTGAAGGGAGGAGTTTTTTGGTTGCAGAAGTCAGTTGTTTTTAAATACATAGTCAAGGATTTAGAAGCATAGCTGAGGATGCAAGGAATGGCCAGCACAAGCACTGGTATGGGTATGTTTAACACCCAGCTCCCACAGTT
>APFE031253098.1:0-15014 GCA_000404065.3 Pinus taeda | reverse complement strand
GGAGAATTTTTTTTTCACTCCCCACCCATGTTCAATTGGACAGGGGTTTAGGAGGAATGATTGTTATCCTCCCCATCCATATTCAATTACCATAGGTGGCATGTTGTAATTTTGTTTCACTCCCCACCCATGTTCAATTGGGTTTATCCCAGGTGTTTGGGAGGAATGATTGTTATCCTCCCCATCATTATTCAATTCCCATAAGGTGGCATGTTGAGCTCATACCAGTATATATATTGTTGTAATAACTTCGAGCCTTGTTGTTGAATGACCTTAAACCTTGAAGAATATCTTACCCTTTCCTACAAGGATTAAATTTTTGAAAGTGGAAATCTTATTTTAATGGTTAAGAAACTTGTTGCATATTTTTTAAATAAATATCTGTTTAGCTTATATATTAATTCTTTTATAATCAATAATAATTTAATATAAAGTAAATTATTTAATTTTATGTTTTTTTTTATTAACTATGTTGTTTACTTAATAATTTTTTATTAATTTTTTAGTTTTGACCAATATAATGTATCATAATACCTATGTAACAAGGTAAAAAAAATATAAATAACAATTATACATCAATGAATATCAACTGAGATGATCAATTAAGAATAAGGGAAAATATTTTATTCGTTAAATTAATTAAAAAATTATATAAAAAGTATTTATTAACATGATAATCAATAATAAAAAAAATTTGACACCCAATCCGTAATATTACATATTCAAAATAAAAAAATAGTCATTAAAATATTTTTATTTAATAAAGTAAACTAATTAAGATTATTATATTAACAATATGCATGGACAATTTTAACTCAACTGTATGAATTTTTTAAAAAAAAATTTCACAATCTTATTGAAATTATAAAAAAATTATAAATTTCTATTAGGGCACGTAACTTTCATTCTCCACCCTATTTTGGCGTTATTTTAGTAAAAGTAAAAATATATATATTTTTATATTTTAATTATTTTAAAATATAATTTTATTCTTTATATAAATGATGTTTTTAATTAGTATTATCTTTTTAAATATATATGTTTTTTTGTTCCTTTAATGCAACCATGTAAAGTATACCGTGCAGTTAAACTTAACCATTGTTGAAATTAAGAAAGGAAAAAAAAACACGTTTGTTTTTTTTTCCTTTCTTAAATTCAACAATGGTAAAGTTATAACCACGGTTATAACTTTACTATGTTTGTTTTTTTCGTGGTTATAACTTTACTATGTTTGTTTTTTTTCTTTCTTAAATTCAAAAATAATAAAGTTATAACCATGATTATAACCTTACCATATATATGTTTGTTTCTTTTTCTTTCTTTCTTAAATTCAACAATGGTAAAGTTATAACCATGCCATTAAATTCAAGAATGGTGGACGGGGCGGAGCTTTTACCCCAAATTCGTCGGGGAAATCCACGGCCACGGTGGGTCGGCGCGCCTGCTGCTGCATGGTGCCCGGGGACTCTGCGGGCTGGTCAACACTGGGAAGGGCATGGGCGTGGCTAATGCCGGGCTGGCCTTCTTTAACGGCCGTCTGCTCGCTATGTCCGAAGACGATCTGCCGTCAGGGTGACGGGCGACGGCGGGCAGGTTCGATTTCGACGGGCAGCTTCACGGGTTTGGATCGATCATCGCGCACCCCAGCATCGACCCCGACACGGGCGAGCTTTTCGTCCTCAGCTACAACGTCGTCCGACGGCCGCACCTACGCTACTTCCACTTCAACCGCGATGGCACGACCTTCGGCCGGCCCGTCGACATCAACATCCGACATCCGACAATGGTGCACGGCTTCGCTGTTACGGAGCGCCACATCATCGTTCCAGATCAGCAAATGATCTTCAACATCTTTCGCATGTTCGTCGGAGGATCGCCTGTTTTGTGTGACATGGAGAAGATCCCGCGCTTTGGCGTCATGCCGAGAAACGACACCGACGACGGAAGGATGACGTGGATTGACGTTCCCGGCTGCTTCTGCTTCCATCTGTGGAATGCCTGGGAGGATCCCGACACCAACGAGGTTGTCGTTGTCGGATCCTGCATGACGCCACCCCACGGAATCTTCAACGAATATCCCGACAAATGGCCCCTGAGAAGCATCTTGTCAGAAATAAGACTGAACCTGACAACCGGCGTCTCCGCCAGAACTGAGATTTTTCCGGGCCTAAACCTGGAGGCTGGGCAGATCAACAGAAGCTACGTCGGTCGACGCTCACGCTACGCTTATATGGCCATCGCGGAGCCGTGGCCCAGGGTATCGGGAATCGCCAAGGTCAACTTGGAGTCTAGGGAAATCGTGGCCAAGTTTCTCTTCGACAAAGGTTGCTACGGAGGGGAGCCATACTTCGTCGCTCGCTCTCCTCCTACTCCTTCCGCAGAGGACGAAGGCTACGTGTTCACGTTCGTGAACAACGAGAATACGGGAAAATCGGAGTTCGTGATACTGGACGCCAGGACCCCGGGCCTCGACGTCGTGGCCTCCGTCAAACTGCCCTCCCGGGTGCCCTACGGCTTCCATGGTACGTTTATAACTGGTGACGAGCTCGCGCGTCAACGTCAACGTGTGCAGGGCCTCACAGTTTCCGTTGGACATATAAACAGCGCCCGTTTATAAGGTTTGAATATTTTTCATTTTCTGATTTAATCTAAACCCAATGGAGGATGTATGATCTGGTGAATCTCATTATGAACATCAAAAGTCTTAAGGTAAGATTTAATAATTAACCATTAAAATCATGATTACTACAGTTATTATTAATTGAAAGTATTGAATAAACAGGGACAATTCGGTATGGAAACCTTATTAATCATGATTAATACGGTTATTTATTAATTGAAAGTATTGAATTAACACGAACAATTCGCTGTGGAAATCTTATTGATTTTCATACGTGATAAAGTCACACTATTCGTGAGTCTTTTGTCTCATAATTTCAAGCATAGTATATATTTAAAATCATTTCACACAAAAGTTAAACACGCATAAGTATTGATTTAAGATTAATCCTACAATCAATTAATTGCAATTAAATAATTTATATAATATTTAATATTTATATGATGAGAAATTATTCAACGTGCATAAAAACAAGTAGGAGTTAAATTTTCAACCACCTTTCTCTAAAAATCTCCAACACTTTCCTAAAAAGTATTTGTCTTTAATTTATTTGTTGAGAAAGTTTTGCATTTCTAATCATTGTCAAAATCATGTAGAGTAAACTTCATCAAGTTGTCTCATAACCTTCCTAAATGTGTAGTTGGCAAGTTGGGTTCTCGTGTTCCACTCTTGAAGATCTCCCCAATTCAATTATTGTGAATTGAACATCCACAAGTAGTTGCATAACCTCACTAAGAGAGGGATCCATATATGTTGCTGATACATACTTGTTCATTTGTGGTACCTCATACAATCTACAACTAGTTCAATAAATTCTGGAAAACATAAGTATAAGATTATATTATATGCATGGCTCGCTTGGAAGAACAATACACTGACTTGGGAAAACTTAATGAAAAGAGGTATGTATGGACCTGGTCAATGTGCACTGTGCAGAATGGCAACAGAAAACAATTATCATCTCCTATTGCATTGCTTGATTTTTGTGCACGCATAGTTTAGGACCTCAAACTTATTTACTTTCACTTGCATGGTTCATGACTCTATTAATTCTTGTTTGATGTGGCAGAGCCGAAGAACCCAAGAACAATTGGTCATTCCCCTCGTAGTTTTTGGGAAATCTGCAAGGCCATAAATTCTATCATATTTGATGGCTTGCCTCTTAATATATTATATATCGTGAACAATATTATATACTAATGAAGCCCTTGATGCAGAAATAGATAGTCGTTAAAGAAATTGGCTCCAGGAAATTTGCTCGGCACATCTCTTACCTTGTTCGTTATTTTGATGGAGCTGTACAAGGTGGATCATATGGATGTGGTGCATGGTTTCGCATAAATCCAGAAAAGGAGTATAAAATATTTTAGTTTCGGGAAATGGCACAAACATGCTAGCTGAATCCATCGCTCTATAGGGTTTACTATGGTTTGCTAAGTTTTTGGACATGGGGACTCACAAGTTCTAATAAACCACATATTGAGTATCTCTTTTATCTCTCATCCTCATCTACAGGGTTGTCGAATATATTAAGAGATTTTTTCATCATATTTCCTTCTAGCACATCCATCAGGAACATAATTGCATTGCATATGTCATGTCAAATAAAGATATTTTGGTTTACATTTCACTCTGTTGGTAGACAACATCATCATGGTTGTGGATACTCTCTCGCTCCTAAGTTGATTTTTGTTATGCTTTGATTGTCTCTAGATAGACCATGGTTGACGGTGCTCATTGCTTCAAGTGGGCTCGACTTCTTCTTTATGTTTTTCACTCCATGGTTTTATGTTTTTACTATTTGTTTCTCTGATGGTGGTTTCTATGATTCTGCATTTGGGTTTTAAGAGACATCATACATTGGTCCGTTGTATATGACATTGTATCGCCTTCTTTCTGCATTATGTTCTTGAAAATTTTGAAAATTTCAAAATTTGATGTACGGGTATTATAATAAAAACCAACATAATTTCCTTCTGGAAAAAAATAACCTACCTCACTACTATTATTTTATGTCTTCAACCATTAATAAATATTTTTTCCTTAAATCCACAACTTCCAAACTATCTAAACAACCCTCCCTATTAAACTTTATTCTCAATGTATAATGGCTTTACACCACAATCGATGCCTTCCTATAAAAATGCACCCCAAAAAAATAGTTTTCGTTATTTCCAAGAGAAGAATGTGATTTTGATTCTTTTGTTCATGCCAATTGTTGTGATTGCCTAAGCCAACCAACTATTTGTAATGTAGCGAACAAGAGTGAACCGGCCTATGGTCCTCACTTTGAAATTCTCACCAGTAGCATCTCATCATTCGTTTTGATGTACTATCACTATGCTGTAATATTAAGAGCTTATAGTCTTAGGAGATTCAGAGTTAATTATCAATGTAGGCAAGAAAAATCATACAAAAGTTCACTCACTTAAAGAACCATGACAAGAATTTGGCAAGAAACGCACAAATTTGAGGAGGTAACCTACTTCAACATTCTTAGACCACTTAATGAAAAAGAGGACATTTGTCTATTTGCCAAGATATTTTTACCCTCTTGCAAGAACCCCAAGCTCAATGATCCCTAAAAGGTTAAATATGTATTTTTCCTCCAATTTTTTAGTTATGAAGTTAACTAATCTCTACTACCTTGAATCATTAATCCATGGTCTATTTGTGAAGGACCTTTTTACCCTTATTTCAAGAACCTATAGCTTAATGATTCCTAAAAGGTTAAATCTATAATTTTCCTCCAAATTTTGGGTTATGAAGTTGACTAATCTCTACTATCTTGAAAAATTAATCCACTATTCTCTTGGTTTGACATATGTCATTTCAAACTTCCCCACTCATTCTAGAGTGGAGTTGGCTTGTATTTCTCTCTTTGTGGGACAATGCTTCCCTTTAAAACCTATGATTCTCTTCATGATTTCGCGAGATGGGATAATCTTTATTCATCCCCTTGTTTGTATGAGCTTCTATGTAAACTGCTCCTTTCTCTCGTGTTTCAACATGACATCATTATTGAATACATATGGGACTCTTTGTTGTGGCTTCTCAACAAAAGAGGACATTTTAGTACTCACTCTTTTAAGGTGCCCTCTCTTCTATTTATTCAAGATCCCTACTCATGCTCTATGTTTCATGTTGTGTTTCTTGTTGAAGCAATAGAGAGCTTCTAATTCATTTCCACTTTCTATCTCTTCTTTTCACCCTATATTTATCCTTGGCATTTATCTCATTCTGCATATTTTTATGGTCCTTATCTCTTGTTTGTATTATTCTTCGTCTTTAGCTCCATATCTTCCTACTGTGTCCTCCCAGAGTGGTCTTCTTATCTTTGATTCCTTCTTTACTTCCCCTAATATTTCTAATTTGATCCCTAGCATCCCCCTCCATTTGAATTACCCCCTACTCTCTCTTATGGAAATTATTGTCCCTCCTACTCCTTAAGCGAGGACTTAAAGAAAATAGAGGAGGATAGCTCCAAATTCATCCTTCAAGCTTAACTTCAACACTTTGTCAGCTCATGGGGATGAAACTTTCATTCCGGAAAAATAAAACAACAATTTAAAGAGGAATTTAGCCTTTTTGCTTCATTATGTTGCAAATCCCAATGATTCACCAATTGGTCTATCATGCTCTAGTGGAGAAACCTTTAATCAACCAAATCAAGGAAGTCGGAATCAAGAAGAGCTAGCCTAAGAACAAGACAATGAAAACCATCAAGTGGGGAATCTAGAGCTTCACTTATAGCCAATCTTCTTATAAAATTTTGCAAAATCAAATGTTGGCAAGACTTATACATCAAATTCATACTTATAAAAAAGCAAAACTAAAACTTTTAATTCTCTATTTTGTATAAGAAAATTTTCCGTATTAAAAAAATTGTGACTCAAGTTAAAAATTACTTGCTACATAACAACTTTCTTAAATGATATATAATTTTATTTTAAAAAATAAAAAGAATAACCATCATTCTTCCTTATTATTGAACATCAACCTCAAAATCAATTGTTTATAAAATCCAATTATTTTATCATTAGGAAATCCTTAATATTGCTAACATCCTTTGTTATATAAATTTTTAGGATAGGATACAATTATGTCCTCAGCTGAATATAACATTTCATTTTCTACTAGGTAGTCTATGTTTACCTACAGTGGAAGGATAAAAAAAGATACATTAGTCTTTGTTTTTTTTGGACGTGTGGGCAAAAATGAATAAATAAAATCTTATGGAAACTATGAAGTGACGATTGTAAATCCCTATATAGAAATCTAGTTAGACCCGTGAATGGCAAAGATCCAATGGAAGCCCTGATGTGACAAACTTAAAGCACATGCCAGAAATCTAGTCAGAATCGTGAAGCGAAAAAGTAGAAGACATGAATATATATTATTTCTCCTAGAATATATGTTTATAGATGAGAAGAATGGTAATATTGTGGGTTATCAATATGCATTGTATTTTTATTAAATAATTTAATATCTTATATAGAGTTTGAGTTTAATAATACATTGTTAAATGTTTTATATTTTTATTAAATAATTAAATATTTTATATAGGGTTTGAGTTTAATAATACGTTGTTAAATGTTTTATATTTTTATTAAATAATTTAATATTTTATATAAATTTTAATGATATATAGTTAAACGTTTTATTATTGGGTGTATATTGTTGGTTATAATTATGGGAGTAGGTATAAAGGTTTGTTTGTTTTTATTTTTTTTAATTATAATAATTTATTTGTTAAAATTAGTAATGGGATAGTTATTATTGATTATTATTTAGAAATGTATGTTGAGTTATTATTACTATTCAAGGAAATTAATCAATTTATAATATATTTGATATCAATTTAACATATTAGAATTGAATTTGTATGGTTGAGGAGATAGGAAAGGAGGGGTCATTCTTAATTATGATAGAACAGAGAATCTAGATTATAGCTGGCCCTTAGGGCATGTTACAAGTAACCAAACTTAATTTTTACCTATTTTCATTGGAGTCCATCTTCCACTCTCAAGGAAGATCAACAAACTTGTAGTCCTAGGAGACTCAAAGTTAATCATCAATGTACTAAGGAAAAACCATACCAAAGTTCAGTAACTTTTGGAAAGAACCATGATAAGAATTTAGCAAGAAACGCACAAATTTGAGGAGGTAAGCTCCTTCCACATCTTAGACCACTTAATGAAAACTCTGATACATTGGCAAAAGAGGCTTCACCTATTTTCCAAATATATTTTTACACTTGTTTCTAGAATTGAGTGCTCGATGATCCCTAAAAGCTTAAATATGTATTTTTCTTCCAATTTTTTTATTATGAAATTAACTAAACTCTACTATCTTGAATCATTAATCCACCATCCTTTTGGCTTGACATCTATCATTTCAAAACTTCCCCACTCATCTTCTAATGGAGTTGGATTGTACTTCTCTCATCCTAGGAAAATGATTCCCTTTAAAAATATGATTCTCTTTGTGATTTCACAAGATCCATGAAATCTAGTTAGATCATCTTTATTCATCCCCACATCTATGTGCACTTCTGTATAAATAGCTCCCTTCTCCTACATTTCAACTTGACGTCATTAGTCAATACACAATAGGGTTCTTTGTTGTGGCTTCTCAGCTAGAAAGGACTTTATCTTTCATTTTGGTACTCACTCTTTTCAAATTCCCCCTCTCCTCTTTATTTAAGATGCTCTCTCATGCTTTGTTTTTTGCTAGAACAGCATAGAGGTTTTAACAATTATCCATTTCTATTTCCTCATTTCTCCCCATATTAATCCTTGGCATTTGTCTCTTTTTGCACATTTTCTTTCCCTTATATCTTATTTTTAATATTCCTTGCCTTTAGCTTAATATATCCCCAGTAAGTTTGTCCTTATAGAGTGGTCTTTTTATCTTTGGATCCTTCTTTCCTTCCCCTAAGATTCATTATTCAATCCCAAGCATCCCCTCCATTTGAACTACCCCCTTCTCTCTCCTATGGAGTTCACCATCCTTCTTGCCCCTTAGAGGAGCACTCAAAGAAAATAGAGGGGGATAGCTCCAAATTCATCCTTCAAGGTTATCTTCAACACTTTGTGAGCTCATGGGGATGGAATTTTCATTCTGGAAAAAGAAAACAAGATGAAGAGGAATTTGGTCCTTTTTCTTCATTAGGATGTCAATCCCAATGATTCATTAGATGGTTATCATAATCTAGTGGAGGAATCCTTGATTAACCAAAACCAGGAAGAGCTAGCCTAAGACCAAGACAATGAAAATCATCAAGTAGTGGATTTTAAGCTTCACTTGTAGTAAGTATTCTCACCTAAGTAACATGACACATGCCCACGACCCTTGTGTCACAAACCCTTTTTGTTAGACATGACACAATGATGACACATGCCCGACACGAGTTTGAATCATGTTTGAGGTGAGCGACACAAGTTTGACTCGTGTCAGGGACATGCCAAAATCATGTCCTGATTTTATAACGATGTCCCATGTGAAATGACCCTTGTTTGCTTCTAAAAGTCTACTTTGGGTTGATTTTCCTCATTTTTGTTTGTTGCTTTGGAGATGTACAAGTGTGTTGACGACCTGCAAAGGAGAAAGACAAGTTCTATAGGAGATTCAAGGTGTAGGTAAGTGGATTGCCCTTCCACTTTTTTTTAGTTTTTCCATAGCAGTTTTCCAATCTGTTTTTAGTTACATGTACAACCTTACAACAAATTGTTTTTCCTTTTGTTCACAAACTTCATCGCTCAATCAAGGCTATGAGGAAAGGAGAAAAATAAGGGGAGGAATTCCCCCATTGATAATGCCAAGATCTTTCAATTTCATCAGTGTATGCAATTATTGAATCTGTTGAAAGTTGGGTTGCAACAATAGCTTCAAATGTTGAGAGAAACATCCTTTTAGCAAGAAAGTAGGCTCAAGAACTGAAATATCCCTTATGAAAATATGTTACAAGATATCAAGGGTCGGGGAGAAAGTTAAAGGAGGAGGCAATGTTCTTTGGACATGCATCTTTTGCAACCATTAATTCAAGAGCACCTATTTCTGTGTGAAAGGACATTTGTTGGGCACATCTTGTGGACTTGGAGTTTGAGTTTAATAATACGTTGTTAAATGTTTTATATTTTTATTAAATAATTTAATATTTTATATAAATTTTAATTATATTAGTTAAACGTTTATTATTGGGTGTATATTGTTGGTTATAATTTATGGGAGTAGGTATAAAGGTTTGTTTGTTTTTATTTTTTTAATTATAATAATTTATTTGTCAAAATTAGTAATGGGAGAGTTATTATTGACTATTATTTAGAAATGTATGTTGAGTTATTATTACTATTCAAGGAAACTAATCAATTTATAATATATTTGATATCAATTTAACATACTAGAATTGAATTTGTATGGTTGAGGAGATAGGAAAGGACGGGTCATTCTTAATTATGATAGAACAGAGAATCTAGATTATAGCTGGCCCTTAGGGCATGTTACAAGTAACCAAACTTAATTTTTACCTATTTTCATTGGAGTCCATCTTCCACTCTCAAGGAAGATCAACAAACTTGTAGTCCTAGGAGACTCAAAGTTAATCATCAATGTACTAAGGAAAAACCATACCAAAGTTCAGTAACTTTTGGAAAGAACCATGATAAGAATTTAGCAAGAAACGCACAAATTTGAGGAGGTAAGCTCCTTCCACATCTTAGACCACTTAATGAAAACTTTGATACATTGGCAAAAGAGGCTTCACCTATTTTCCAAATATATTTTTACACTTGTTTCTAGAATTGAGTGCTCGATGATCCCTAAAAGCTTAAATATGTATTTTTCTTCCAATTTTTTTATTATGAAATTAACTAAACTCTACTATCTTGAATCATTAATCCACCATCCTTTTGGCTTGACATCTATCATTTCAAAACTTCCCCACTCATCTTCTAATGGAGTTGGATTGTACTTCTCTCATCCTAGGAAAATGATTCCCTTTAAAAATATGATTCTCTTTGTGATTTCACAAGATCCATGAAATCTAGTTAGATCATCTTTATTCATCCCCACATCTATGTGCACTTCTGTATAAATAGCTCCCTTCTCCTACATTTCAACTTGACGTCATTAGTCAATACACAATGGGGTTCTTTGTTGTGGCTTCTCAGCTAGAAAGGACTTTATCTTTCATTTTGGTACTCACTCTTTTCAAATTCCCCCTCTCCTCTTTATTTAAGATGCTCTCTCATGCTTTGTTTTTTGCTAGAGCAGCATAGAGGTTTTAACAATTATCCATTTCTATTTCCTCATTTCTCCCCATATTAATCCTTGGCATTTGTCTCTTTTTGCACATTTTCTTTCCCTTATATCTTATTTTTAATATTCCTTGCCTTTAGCTTAATATATCCCCAGTAAGTTTGTCCTTATAGAGTGGTCTTTTTATCTTTGGATCCTTCTTTCCTTCCCCTAAGATTCATTATTCAATCCCAAGCATCCCCTCCATTTGAACTACCCCCTTCTCTCTCCTATGGAGTTCACCATCCTTCTTGCCCCTTAGAGGAGCACTCAAAGAAAATAGAGGGGGATAGCTCCAAATTCATCCTTCAAGGTTATCTTCAACACTTTGTGAGCTCATGGGGATGGAATTTTCATTCTGGAAAAAGAAAACAAGATGAAGAGGAATTTGGTCCTTTTTCTTCATTAGGATGTCAATCCCAATGATTCATTAGATGGTTATCATAATCTAGTGGAGGAATCCTTGATTAACCAAAACCAGGAAGAGCTAGCCTAAGACCAAGACAATGAAAATCATCAAGTAGTGGATTTTAAGCTTCACTTGTAGTAAGTATTCTCACCTAAGTAACATGACACATGCCCACGACCCTTGTGTCACAAACCCTTTGTGTTAGACATGACACAATGATGACACATGCCCGACACGAGTTTGAATCATGTTTGAGGTGAGCGACACAAGTTTGACTCGTGTCAGGGACATGCCAAAATCATGTCCTGATTTTATAACGATGTCCCATGTGAAATGACCCTTGTTTGCTTCTAAAAGTCTACTTTGGGTTGATTTTCCTCATTTTTGTTTGTTGCTTTGGAGATGTACAAGTGTGTTGACGACCTGCAAAGGAGAAAGACAAGTTCTATAGGAGATTCAAGGTGTAGGTAAGTGGATTGCCCTTCCACTTTTTTTTAGTTTTTCCATAGCAGTTTTCCAATCTGTTTTTAGTTACATGTACAACCTTACAACAAATTGTTTTTCCTTTTGTTCACAAACTTCATCGCTCAATCAAGGCTATGAGGAAAGGAGAAAAATAAGGGGAGGAATTCCCCCATTGATAATGCCAAGATCTTTCAATTTCATCAGTGTATGCAATTATTGAATCTGTTGAAAGTTGGGTTGCAACAATAGCTTCAAATGTTGAGAGAAACATCCTTTTAGCAAGAAAGTAGGCTCAAGAACTGAAATATCCCTTATGAAAATATGTTACAAGATATCAAGGGTCGGGGAGAAAGTTAAAGGAGGAGGCAATGTTCTTTGGACATGCATCTTTTGCAACCATTAATTCAAGAGCACCTATTTCTGTGTGAAAGGACATTTGTTGGGCACATCTTGTGGACTTGGAGCATATCCACGAGTGAGTGCATATAAAAGGAAATAAATAGAAAGAGAGGCCAATGTTGGTGTGGAAATGGTGGTTGATCATCTAAGAAAAACAAGAATGTGGATACTCTTGCATTTTCGAGGAAAATAAATTATCTATTTGGGAGTTCCAGTGCGGGTGCAAGTTAAGCAACAAAAAAGAGGGAATTTGGTCCAGTGGAAAAGATATTTAAGAAAGAGTGGTTCGAAGAGATTGACCTTATCATTTGCATTTTTTTTCTATCTCAAATTCATATCATTTTTATGTTACACAATCATATTTATTTATTGATATGTCTCAATCTCTAGCTCAAGGGGCTCCATTTGTAACTCCTAATTTAGAGGATCTTACAACCACATTATTGGTTAAGGCAATGAAGGAGGTGGATAAAATGCTTAAGCCTATTAAATCACCATAGCCATCATTTGGGGTTAGTATTGTTTCTTATGGATGGGAAGATGGAACAAACCATCCACTCATCAACTTCATCATGTTTTCCTTGAATGGACCAATTTTCTCAAAAGTAGTGCATGTGCTTGGAAAATACATGGATGCACAATATATGGGTGAGTTCTTCAGTAAATTTATTGAAGCTGTAGGTGTTGATTCTTGTATGCAAATCATTACAAACAATGTACTTGTTTGCGAGCTTGTTGGCATGATCATGGAAACTAAATACCCATAAACATTTTGGTAACCTTGCATTGTCCGTTGTTTTAACTTATAACTTAAATCTAATGATTTTGATGTTCCATGGATGGGACATGTTATTGACGGAGCATGCCATTTCTGCAACTTTTTACAAAATCATACCAACGCCTTCATAATCTACAAAGAGTATACACACCTATGTCATTATTGAATATTTTAGATACACAATTTTCATTTGCATTCATCATGCTAAGTAGGTTGTGGGAGGTCAAGACTGCTCTTAAGGCCATGGTTATTTTAGATTTTATATCTTTTTGGAGAAAGAGAAATCATGTAGCATCAAAAAAAGTCAAGGATACAGTGTTAGATGATGCTTGGTGAGAGAGGGTAGATCTCACTATTAATATCATGGACCCTATCATTACTTTGTTACAATTTGCAGACACATACCAACTCATCCTAGGAGGGATTTATGAGGGATGGGATTCCATGATTGATTCTATGAAGACCATTATTTTTCAAAATGAGTGGCTTGAGTATGAGACACCAGCGGAGGCCCTCTTCACCACCATAAATGATATTCTCGTAAGTAGGTGGGATAAGAATTGCACACATTTGCATTGCTTGGCTCACTAATTCAATCCAAAATTCCACAAAAATGAGTGGCCTATTGGTGTACTTGCAAAAATTTCCATTGGCATTGGGTGATTTGTAGGCTCTAATGCGATTAGAGACAAGGGGGATAAGAATCCCTATGCTTGGTGGGAAAATCTTGGAGCGACATGCCCTCCTCTATAACAATTATTAATAAAGATTTTCTTTTAGGTTACTTCATCCTCTTGTTGCGAGAGGAATTATAGCACATATGGAAATCTATATAGTTTGAAGGAAATCAAGTTTGAGCAGTCTAGGATAAAGAGTATGGTGCATGTGCACACCAACCTTCATCTTATTTATAGGAAAAGGGAGGAGTGGTTGAATGGAAAGACAAAGATCTGGGATGTTTTACCTGATGATATGGGTTTGGATAGCAGTGTTGAGTTGACATTGGTCATCTTAGAACTTAATGAGCCAATGTTATAGCTTGCCACTTTCGATGATGATGATCTTCTTGAGGGGTCATCCTCCACACCATGTGATGTAGAGATTAAATTGGATACACAACATGAGGATGCAAAAGAGAGCAGTGGTGGTAGTGATGCTAATTTTGATGTTGATGAGCTATATCCTTTGAGATTCTTCCATCCTAATCTGTGGTTCCAATATCAACCTTGTTTTTATTCACTATTTGTCATTGGCATTCCCACATATAATATATGTGACTCAATGAGTTAGGACTTAGTGTCCATGTAATACATTTTGATTTTGAGTTGTTAATTTGTTTGTCATTATCATCATTAACGTAGTAGTAGGTACTAGTTGTAGCATTGATATTGTATGTATAATGTATGATTAAATTTGTGTCATCATCATGTACATGTTTTCGGGGTTGATGTGTCACGTGTTGGATACTCGTATCTTCGTGTCATGTGTTGCCTATGTCATTGTGTCATATGATTTACACTTAGTATGAGTAAAGCTTTTGATCCTCTGTTTTGTATAAAACAATTTGTGTTTAATTTTTTTTGTGATTCGAGCTTTTATAGTTCAAAAATACTTGCTACTTAGCAACGTTATATAATATAGATTATGCATATTTTTATTTTAAATTTAAATTAAAATTAGAAATTAACCATCATTCTTTACAACGATTGAGAATCCACCCCATTATCAACTTACAAAGTTCAAACATCTTATCATTATAAAATCCTTAGGATTGCTAACATCTTTTATTACATAACTTTCATGATGTAACTACACACTCTACGCCCTCAACTGAATATAAAATTTTAATTTTTTATACATTACATTGTGTGTATACATTAAAATTTTATTTGGATACGTTGTGCATATACTCAGCAGGGCAGAAATTAACAAGGTCACATAGCTGGCGTTCCTTGCTGCTTAGTTTAATCAAATATTTTATTGTCATGATGTGTTGTACGTACTCCAAACAATAATAAAATTGTAAAATAAGTTATATGAATATT
>APFE031253089.1:0-10725 GCA_000404065.3 Pinus taeda | reverse complement strand
CACAACCTCTCACAATCTCAATGTCTTGTTCTCTCAAAACCCCTTCCTATTTATACAATTGTAAAAAAAAATGGTCTATTTAAATGCTCAATCCCCTTAATATCTCATCAAATCCCTAAATCTCTCAACATCCCTAAAAGATAGATTCTCATCCCTAAAACTTAGAAACTAATTCCAACTTAGGCTCCCTTATTAATTCTAAATAATCTAGAAAGTAATTTCTCGCACATTTACAATTTATCACAAATAATTAATTAATCACTCAAAATAATATTAATATTTACATGAAATTTTAATAATTCTTCAAAACATGAAACCCCCTAGCTTAAGTAAAATACAAGGTGTTTTTTGGAGATGATGCTCCTGCATCAGACTCCCCATGTAAGAAAATTCATGACCACCTGGTCATAAGTCTGGATATTTCCTCCTGGATCCCAAATTTTATTTTGTGATCTTTCTTTGCTTGTCAATTGCTTTACTGATGTTGTTATCTGTTGTTGTTCTCCAGGTTTCCATAAATTGTGCTGTAGTGCTCCACTTGCTCTGCCTTCCAAGTATTGAGTTGATGGTATTGGTTTGTTATGGTTTTGGACCATGGTATTGAGCAAGGCCTAAGACTATAAAAGGAGAAGAAGATCATTAGGCAAGTGTATGGAGAAAAGCTTGAATATCTGAAGAAGTAGGAGATCCAGAATGCAGGTTATGGGTTGCTTGATCTAATCCAAGGAGAGATCTCACAAGTTGATGGAGAACAAGATCTAAGGAGAGATCGGGATCAAATGGTTTGGAATGAACTATCTCTATATGGTTGATTATGCTCTGTATACTCACGCATGTAATGTTCTGAACTAGGTATAAGTTAAGTTTGAGATACCTGCAAGTCTAGATTGAATATTTATAAATCTGTACGCGGGTTGGCTTTGGTAAAATCGTGTACGCACGCGGGTTTGGTTCGTCCAAGTAGCGTATACCATTTAAGATGTGATTTTTGATGATACAATTGGTTCTGAATATTGTTGCAGAGTTTAGTGTTCTGCTCTATGTTCTAGTGATTGGTTTTATTGACAGGGTTTCAGTATTGGCTATTGATGTTGCTAAGTGTTTGTGAGCTTCAATGATATTGATGGGTCCAGTATGAAAATTTGATGAAACGTGGCCTTCAAATTATAGAGTTGTGCTTCAGTGTATCGAGTCTGAAAATTTATGAAACGTGGTACCTGGAGGAGAGAAGATTGTAGGTCGGTGCCTAGGTACTAGTATCTTAACTAGTATAAGAACTATGGGGGTTCTAGCTCCCCTCTAGGAGAAGCTGGAGAACGAGAGAGGGTTGTAGCTCTCTACTGGTTGCAGCCTGCGTACTGGTAAAGGACTGCACCAGTACATTGTAAAAGACGTTTCTTATTAAAGGAAGATAGAAACAAATTGTAGCAGGTGGTTTTCACCCACATTGGGTTTCCACCTTATATCATGGTGTTCATTTGTGCTTCTTGTGTGTGATGTTCTGTTCTGTTTATTGCTTCTGTTTACTGTTCATATGGTCAATGAAGCTCTGATGCATTATCTAAAGATCAACATGTAATGGATTATCTGACTTATAAATAATCTGGATATACGCTAGTTTCTTTAGACACAGTCGTGTATACATGCGAATATCCTTAACTGATGTACAAGTGGAGCATCCTTCTACTTGGGAGACTATTAAGTATCCTAGTTACATAAGAAGCAATATTAAGTATCCTTGTCTACAATAAAAGTAGAATATATTATAGTAGTAACATGTTGTCCTCTTGATGAAGAAAACCTTACAATACATAAAAGTAAAATGTGACGAGCCTATTTCAATACTTCGTGACAACACAAGTGCAATAAACATCTCTAAGAGTCCAAAGATGCATCTTAAGACTAAGAATATTGCTATAAAGTTTCACTTTCTAAGGGATCAAGTAAAAAAAAGAATACTAAGCTAGAATATGTTGGCCCTGAAGGAGCATATTTTAGACATCTTCACTAAGCCACTTCCCAAAGAGACATTTGAGTATCTCAGACAGAAATTGGGAGTAATTTCTACTCCAAATTGATTCGCACAATCTTCAGTAAAGAAAGAAAAGGGGAGAGACAGTTTCGAGGGGAGTTAACCTTTGTTTTTTGATGTCAAAGGGGGAGAGAAAGATCAAGAAACACACAGGCAATGGGAGCATGATCACAGGGGGAGTATGATTGTTGCCATCAATGAAAAATGGGGAGATTGTTGGCCAAATTGGCTCAATATAGACCCAAAATGCACTATAAATAGGCGCGAGAAGGATAATTTCAAGGAAATCACTCAAGATATTTTAGATCTATTCAAAAAAGCAAAGAAAATATATTTAAGGTTCATAACTCATGAACTTGAAGTGAAAAAGAGCTTATGTGGAGATACTTTCTAGGGAAGGATTTTTGGCACATTTTGAACTGTTTTTAGTTTTTTTTAAGGTTTTTTGTATTATTTTGGAAGATTTTTTGGCACACCTTTTGATTGTTTTTGGCCCTGGTTAGAAGCCTAATTACATAAATATTCTTGAGGATATAACTTTGTCCCCTCTGAAGGCTGAATTTTAGATTTTTATAGAGGGTTGAATTCCAATGTCGAAGGCTAAATTTCAGACCTATCATGGGACCAGTTATCTATCCCTATTGAGGCCAAATTTTAGGAATGATGTTCTAGTACAAATAAAGTTGAACTCGGACTTATTTTTAGGGATAAATCCTAGAGTGTTTGAAATCAAGATTCACTGTAAAAAAAAATAGCAGTAGGTGACCTAATGAAATATTTCTTACTTACAGAACTATTGTGCCTTTTGTTATGATCCCCAAGTATTAGCACTTAGTTAATGATTTTGAGGTTGGAACTTACCATGTAAACTTATTAAAGTCATGTTGGTTTGTATATATGTCAATATTTATTGAATCTTCCCAATTATAAATATATGCCTCACTTCTATGAGGCCACATATCTACTCTTTAGATTTTGTATCCTTGGTGTTGTATTTAATTTCTTCAATGGACTTGTAAGAAAATTCAAAACTTCGCAACGCTACTTCGAGGTAAAGTAAGGGATATAAACATGAAAAAGACTTCATGTGTACATCATTTTACAGTCTCTTAGGGAAATATCTATCTTATTACACATATATGAAGATTAGTTCAACTACAATGAAAATGTAATATTATAGATTTTAAAGTTTCATTAAGCATGTTATGACAACATAGAATTCAGTCCCACTATCTTAACAAATCATGTTGTAAAATAGCAATGAATATTGATTGATCCATGAGAAATATCTTATTTATGATGAAAAATTTAGCATAACAATTGTACACTTCATATTATCCTAGTAATGAAAAGCACAACATCCCAGTTCATCTTGAGTTGGTGGAACAATTCCTTTCAAAAATCATCCGAGTAAAAGAGTCTTTGATGTGTCCCAAACCTAGATATGTTTTCCACAATTACTACGAACTTTGTTCAATAATACAAAGGCCAAGCAAGGCATTACACCAAACTCTACAAGACAACCTTTGGAGCTACCAACAAGCCAACATCACACGAATTTTCAAATCCCATGAGCTTCCACTTGCATCACACAAATCATTAACAAGGGCCACATATTTGCATCTAACAAGTGAAAGCACCCTAATACTAGTATCCAATTAGCATTGAATATTTGTTACAAAAGTAATACATGATCTTACGAGATCGGATGATTTGATGTACATGGTTTTAGATCTCTGAAATGTTCCTTTTCATAGTTGATGTACATGGTTTTCTTTCCAATAAAGCTATTGTTCATTCATGTCATTGATAGTTAGACTAGATTAGCTAGGACTTTGATCATTTGCAAGACTTTGTTGATTCAGTTGAATGCACACCGTGCAGGGCACCTCCACCACTCTTTCGTCCACCTAAATGTCATCTCAGCCACCTGTTCCATCTCTTAGCTGGGTTCCTCGTCTCCCATATATCCTTTTTCCACGTAACCCTACCTACTTGCTCAATCATTGCCTTAGCCTTCTTCAAGCCAAGTCAGCCTTCTACACCTTCTCACCACTCCACCCACCACTTTCTGGGTCACTCGAGGCCCCTATACTACCTCCTTATCCATCCATGCATCTTCCCTCACTCACCCATCCTCTAAAATCCACTTTTTAAACATCTTGTAGAAATTTCTGAACATCGTGTAGAAATCTATGAACATCCTGTAGAACCCCTGCAGACTTCCTGTAGAAGCTCACAAATGAGGTTTCTTGATAGCTAAACTTTGTGAAACTCTCTGGAAGGGTTTTGGGGACTCCTTAGATCCTCACTGAACCTTCCCAACCTTTTCCAAGCATTCCTCCTCCTTGATCCACCCCTGCACAGTAAAGAACAGTGAAAGCATATGCATGATAAAACTGACAACTTAATCAAAATTACAAAAATATGTTTTCTTAGGACAGAGGTAGTCTAGACACATGTATTTTACCTTCATAGAAGTAATGGCATCTCTTTCAGTAGTTTGTATGCTCATCCTTGCATCAGTAGGAATAGCTGGTAGAATTAGGGTTTGTTAGGGTTTGCGCTTTTCTCCAGATTTTCAATCTCTTTTCGAAAATAGATTAGCTTTCTTCCAGTTAGCTTTCATCTATCAATTACAAAGCTTCTTCTAAGATCTCATAGAAATTGGCTTAAGCTCCTAGCGGACTTGTGCCAGCTGACCAAGTGGCAGCTGCGACAAGAGCTAGTACTTGTGCATACAGCACCATCGCTTCCAAGTTTGTTACGAACGATCGGGTTGATAAAAGTAAAGAAGGGAGTCCCAAGAGTTGCAGCATTATTGCTGCAATACTGGAGCCCACCACCTACATAACAATAATATTGTAAGGGCACAACAATAACAATAGTGGGATTCTATGGAGCACAATAATAACAACAATACAATAAGGGGGTTCCAGTAATAACAATAAGGGTCTACACTAGTATTATAGGGACCTAACGTTATTTTAGCAAAAATTAGAGCCAATAGCCCAATATATAAAAGTGGGGGTACCATTTGGCTATTGGAATAATTATCGGTATCTCTTGATACAAGTGAACAACAACAGAAGTAAGGTGGTGTTTGGACCATAATTCATAGGCAAGATGTTTATGCTTGGTGTCAACCTCACTTGGGAAAATGAGAAGTTAAACCCCTTTAGGGGAAGAATGATTAAAGTGGGAGTAGTTAAATCCCTTTCCCATTGGTTTCAAAGGGGAATAATGATCATCTATTAGCACCTCAAAGCCAAGAGGAGAATGATAATTCATTGGCACTTCAAAAGAAAAGGGAGTGAGAAAACAATGGTAGTTTCATCAGTCTAACTTAGGGATTTAAGCCAAAAAGCCATCAATGACTAGTAATGTTAGGTTGTGTTTCCATCAATACCAAAAGGGTATACTGTTGAGTATGTTGTCATTGTTGTCAAGTCTAGCCAGTGATGTCAAGTGATATCAAGTTTAGGGTGATCTTGTTGAATTTTCATGCATGATGCTTATGTTGTTATTGATGTCTTGATTGTTTCTATTAAAAATGTGCTAAGCTCATGATGACTTGGTTGTTTGTTGAGTAGCCCATCTTAGAAGGAACTTTGTTTGCAAGTAACTTGTTCAAATGCACATGAAAATTGTTTGGTTGCATAGCTATCTCAGAGAGCTTCCATTGGTATATGGAAATTATTCTGACTCTTCAATAATGAAGAAAAATATTGATTTTGAGGTAATGGCTTTCAATAAAGATGTGGACCCTAGATGACATGGAAAGGTGACTTGGCAGAGAAAGGTGGTAGATGATGATGTGGCACCCTATGGTCATGACACATGATAGGTGAATTTGGCCTTTTTGGGTGGCCAAGTGACCCTTTTTCAAGTAACACGTGTCAGTGACATGGTGGTGATGTGCATGACAAGTGGCAGACAATTACTTGGAAATGACATGGAAAGGACATATCCCATCATCCATAAGCCACGGGTGCATAGTAGTGGTTGCATGTAGTGGACCGAATTAACCTCATTTGGAACCACATTGCACAAAAGTAAATTGCATGGGACAAAACCTTCAACCCCCGCCCTCCCCTCACTTGTTAAAGTGTGGACAGGTGTGGGAGGAGGGAGGGATTAAGTGACTTCTTTGTCATTAGATTTTAGTAGATCACTAGATCACAGGGCACACTTTAAAAAAGTGGGGATATTTAATTTCACATAGGACAAACTACGAATCCCCACTCCTCCCACCCTCTTTTTAATGTTCATATATTCGTGGGGGAAGTGACTTCTCCATTGTTGATTTGAATGGGTCATTGGGTGCATCTTCAAAATTATTGGATATTGAACACTGGGAAAATTGCATAGGTCCAGTCTTAAGCACCAAGTTAAGCTTAAGCACTCGGTTTTGACCTATGGTCATATGTTCTAGAGAGCATGAAAATAATGGGATAAAATTGGATAAAATTTGGCATTTGGACACCAACTTTCACTTAAATGTTGACATTATTAAGATCCACTAGAAAACAAATATGAAGATGTTATGCTTATAAAAAGGAGGATTGATTGAAGCATGAATTGCACAGATCGAAGGGATGCTAGAAATGTAAAAACGTGAATATGAAGAGGCTCAAATTCTCATATCGTGAAGGAAAAAATTTTGATACAGTAAGGTGAAGTGTTTCCATGGGTAAATACCATGGATCAACACCCATGGTAAAGTAGGTTGCAAACTATAAATACATATAAAATAATAAAATAGAAAAATTATTTATACAATTGAAATGAGAGTGAACAAAAGTCATTGTGTGTAAGAAGAAGAAATGGAGATTTGAAGCAGAGTAGAAGGGTTGTAGATAACCTTAGATTAGGAAGGAGTATAGGCACGAGGAAAGAGATGCAGAATAGAGAAAAAGATTATAGATGTGACTAAGGCGACGCACCTTCTTCCACTAGCCACTCTGGAAGTACCACACTCTTTCAAATACAAGTTAATTTTGACATCCCCATTATTGAAGGTCAGATAGATGCGTACATTGTAGATAAATGGTTAAATCTTAGAGAAGGATATTTTTCTATTCATGATTTTTCCAGCTGGGAAAAGATTACTTATGCACTTCTCAAAGTCGCCCCCACGTCAAGGACTAGTGGGAAACCTACTGTGAGAAGAAGGATGAAAGTACACCCTCACTACTTTCAGACGCACCCACTTGGAATTCATTCCAGGATGCCATCAAGAAGAAGTACTACCCTATTGGAAGCTATGAGGACAAATACATAAATTGGACCCACCTTAGCCAGCCCTGACTATACTAAGTGACGTACGGCTAGGCCTGCAATACCAAGAATCTTTCCCTCATGTGTGCTAACACTGACCTCGAGAATCATGTCTTCATCATCACACCAAGTAATTCAACAAAAATAATACAAAGGCGATAGGGTATTGCAAGCCTTCATCATCACACCATGTACTGCCCTAGCTAGGTGAAAATACTTTCAAAGAAACAAAAAGATAGCACTCCCTCTTTGCAAGAAATGGAATCTCTGGAACTCTCATTGATTGAATAAGTTAGTGCAATAAGTTAGTGCAACATGTCTATTAAGTAGCTTATAAAAAATACTTAAGTTACTAATTTCTTTGGCACATGAACATGCTTGTATCCATCTTGTAATCACTAAGCAAGCCATCTAAACTTCTAGCGAGCTGAAGTAGAGGGTAAGAATGATACCCTTCCCTTTCCTCTCTTCACTCAAAATTAGATTTGAGATATTACTTTATATTTGGATCAAATTCAAGAAAAAAAACCTTTCATTTCCTCCAATCACTAAAGGATATACATGTGATCTTGAAGACCACTTATCCTCATCAAACTTCACCAATGCTCACCACTTTCTTCCAATCTATTGGAATGCAAATCCAATGCGTCAACTTCACTTATAGGCTGAAAATCCAACTCTATTGTAGTATTGGAATCAATAACCAATCCCTCCAAAGCTTGTCTCCCAAGTATCACTCCCCTCCATCACAACACCACTCAACCCATCTTCTGTAAAAATAGAGGGCTCATCAATCGAATAATTTAGTGCAACATAGCTAGAAAATAACTTATGAGAAATATTTGCCGTAATTGAAGTAATAGGTTCTTGTACATGATCGTAACCGTCATATAATCTCTGAGTAATCCTTCTTGACTTTGATCCAGGTGGATATTGGGGGCAACCCTCCTATTCCACTTGGAACCCAACATTGTCTCTTTCAATTTTTCAGTTTCCTTAATTGTTGCATAATTTACTATTTTGGTAGTTTTTTAGGGTCCTAAACTTTCGTAGCCATTTTGAGGCCTTAAAAGACATTTTTTGGGAAAACCATGAAAACATGAGTTAAGGACTCATGATTGCATTCAAAAGTTGTAGTCCTCAGGTAGATATTTCTAACGAGGTATTGTGCACATCAAAAGGAGATCATACGCCAAAGTTACAACCCGTGAAGTTGATGTACCAATTTACCCAAACCAGGCCCAGATATTTCTAACGAGGTGTTGTGCGCATCAAAAGGAGATTGTATGCCAAAGTTACAACCCATGAAGTTGATGTACCAATTTACTCAAATAGGGCCCATAGTTTTGGTGCTTCATCTCCTAGGGTTAATTTTTTTGATGTTTAGGGTTTTTCATTGTTTGTCAATAACAAATAGGCCTTCGAGCCTCATTTTAACACAATTCAGAGGCATGCAGCTAGCACATATCTTCTAAGAGATAAGCTACAATTGCCTTAGCTAGTTTATTTCCATTTTGTTTGTAAGCATATTTTAATATTTGATATTAATGAAATGAAGTGTTATTTTTGTTGTGTCTCTGTATTTATGGTTATATCTATGGTTTGTTGCATTCTTATTTAAGTTCAAATCAGTGGTATTAGAGTGTTTTTCTCTTTATCTACTTTTCTTTGCATGTCCCCAATGAGGTTGGGATATAAGGAGTTAGGTCAAAAACTGGTCGAACCTTTGCAAGACCAGCCTTGAAAATCTCGACGGCCTCCCATGGCAGAAGATAATAAAGATGAGAGCCCAACAGATCCTTTCGAAATCTTGCTCGAGGAAGCCCACGAGCGATAAAGGAATGCGATGATGGTCAACTTTGCTAGAATCCTTCAGGGACTACCCAAAGGCGACGCACCTTCTTCCAGTAGCCACTCTGGAAGTACCACACTCTTTCAAATACAAGTTAATTTTGACATCCCCATCATTGAAGGTCAGATAGATGCGTACATCGTAGATAAATGGTTAAATCTTAGAGAAGGATATTTTTCTATTCATGATTTTTCCAGCTGGGAAAAGATTACTTATGCACTTCTCAAAGTCGCCCCCCACGTCAAGGACTAGTGGGAAACCTACTGTGAGAAGAAGGATGAAAGTAAACCCTCACTACTTTCAGACGCACCCACTTAGAATTCATTCCAGGATGCCATCAAGAAGAAGTACTACCCTGTTGGAAGCTATGAGGACAAATACATAAATTGGACCCACCTTAGCCAACCGTGACTATACTAAGTGACGTACGGCTAGGCCTGCAATACCCAGAAACTAATTCCAACTTAGGCTCCTTCATTAATTCTAAATAATCTAGAAACTAATTTCTCTCACATTTACAATTTCTCACAAATAATTAATTAATCACTCAAAATAATATTAATATTTACATGAAATTTTAATATTTCATCAAAACATGAAACCCCCTAGCTTAAGTCAAATACAAGGTGTTTTTCGGAGATAATGCTCCTGCATCACTAAGCCATTTAGTATTTTCTCTTTTGCCTCTGAAACAACACTTGCTGCTATTCTATTACAAAAAAATGAATATTCCCATGACCAACCCATAGCCTTTTTCAGCAAGGTTATGAGAGATGTTGAGCTTAAGTATGAAATCATTGAGAAGCGAGCCTATGCCCTCATTCAGGTCTTGAAATAATTCAGAATGTATGTCTTACATTCACCTATTACTGCTTATGTCCCTAATAGTGCTGTGAAAATTTTCCTAACCCAACCAGACATTGATGGGAAAAGAGGTAGATGGATCACTCAAATTCTGGAGTTTTATCTAACTATCAAGACTACCAAGCTAGTAAAAGGTCAAGGATTAGCCAAGATTCTAGCTGAATCTAACTGCAAAGTACTTGGAATCAATTCTATTTTAGAAATACATGGGAAGAATACACAAGAACCTTCTCTCCTTGTACAAGGGAAGAATCCACAAGAACCTTCTGTCCTTGCAGAAGGGAAGAATCCACAAGAACCTTCCCTTCATCCTAAAGGGGAGAATCCACAAGAATTTCTACCTTCAGAGCAGATCAGTCCTATACACATTGATGAAAGATTATTGTTGTCAAACTGGTATCAAGATACTGTAAATTTCTTGATCCATTTTGAGTGTCCAACATCATTCTCCAACACCCAGTGTAAAACCCTTAAGTTAAAATCATCAAGTACTGCATTATAAATGCAAATTTATACTAGAAAGATCCACTGAATATTTTGTTATTATGTTTAATGGAATTAGAAACTGAAGGAATCATTGATGAGTTTCATACAGGATTTTGTGGGGGACATTACGCTTAGAGAGCAACAACATACAAGATTCTGAGGGGAGGATTTTATTGGCCCACATTGTTCTTACAAGTAGGGTCAAAGGTCA
>APFE031253084.1:0-14366 GCA_000404065.3 Pinus taeda | reverse complement strand
CCAAGCACCGGTCTTAGCTACACTGGACTTCACAAAAACCTTTATTGTGGAATGTGATGCTTCAGGAAATGGAATTGGTGCTATTCTAATGCAAGATGAAAGACCCATTGCTTTTCAAAGTTGTCCAATCAAGGGAATGTTTTTAAGCAAAGCTATTTATGAGAAGGAAATTTTGGCAATACTCCATGCACTTAAGAAATGGCGACCCTACCTAATGGGAAGACACTTCAAGGTAAAAACGGATCATGATAGCCTTAAATAATTTTTAAAACAAAGATTATCCTCTGAAGAACAACAAAATTGGGTCACAAAGATGTTGGTTTATGACTTTGAAATCATCTACAAAGAAGCGAAGAAAAATGTTGTGGTAGATGCACTGTCAAGAAAGTATGAGGATGTGGAAGCATTTTTGTGCGCCATTTCTATTATCCAACCAGATTGGATAAACGAAGCAAGGGGGGAATGGAATAATGATGAAGAAGTGTGGGGACTTCATCGAAAGTTAGAACAAGATTCGAGTACATCTGATACATTTAGCTGGAAAAATGATTTGTTATGGTATAAGGATTGCTTATATCTCTATAAGAATTCCCAACTCAAACAAAAGATTCTTCTGGAATTGCATGCTTCTCCCTTAGGAGGGCACTCAGGATTTTTAAAAACTTACCACAAGGTTAAGAAGGAATTCTTTTGGGATGGCCTTAAATCATATATTCAAAAGTTTGTGGCGAAATGTTTGGTTTGCCAACAAATAATAAAGTTGAAACAATTAAGGCACCAGGTCTATTACAACCTTTATCCATTCCAAGCCAACATTGGGACGAGGTTTCAATGGATTTTATCACAGGTTTACCCAAGTCTGAGGGAAAGAGTGTCATCATGGTGGTAGTTGATAGGGTTACCAAGTATGCACACATTTGTGCACTATCACATCCATTTAAAGCCAATACAGTTTCTACTGCATTTATGGAAACAATTCAAAAGCTACATGGAAACCCAAAGATTATTGTAAATGACAGGGATCCCATTTTTACAAGGAATTTTTTTGATAGAATTATTTTGTTCTCTTGGTACTCATTTAGCTCATAGCTCATCTTATCATCCTCAATCTGATGGGCAAACTGAGATAGTAAACAAATGTTTGGAAGGATGTCTTCGTTGCTTTGTATCTGATAAACAAACACAATGGGTCAAATCGTTTCCTCTCGCTAAATGGTGGTATAACACTTCCTTCCATACTGCAACAAAAATGGCCCCATTTATGGCACTTTATGGATATCAGCCACCATCCATCACATCATATTTAAGAGAAAATTCTAAGGTTCAAGCATTGGAACATCACATCGAGCATTAACAACAAGTTCTCTAACTCTTAAAGGATAACTTTGTGTTGGCGCATAATAGAATGAAACAACAAGCAGATCAACATCGTAGTGAAAGAAGTTTCAATGTAGGTGACTGGGTATTCCTACGACTAAAACCATATAAATAAATGTCCCTCAAGAAAGCTAAGAAGGATAATAAATCATCACCAAAGTATTATGGTTCGTACAAGGTGTTGCAAAAGATTGGTACTATGGCATACAAATTGGAGCTTCCTGCAGCTTCTCGAGTGCACCCAATTTTCCATGTTTCATGTTTAAAGAAGGTTATAGGTGACAAGCTCCCAGTTCAAACAATATCGCCATAACTTGACGAGGAAGTAAAAATTATATTGGAATCGGAAGCAGTCATAGAAACAAGAACTCGACAGCTACAAAATTGATCCATTTCGGAGTATCTCATCAAGTGGAAGAACTTATCCGCTGAGGATTCCACATGGGAGGATGAGAATTTTATACAAAAGCATCCTGAACTACTCAAGCGTTGAGGACAACACTTCTTTGATAGATAGGGGCATGTTAGGTCCCCATAATACTAATGATGCCCCCATTACTATTGTAGTTGTATCCCTTATTAATATTGTTGTGCCCCTATTGTCCCCATATTATTATTACTATGCCACGTAGAATCCCTCTATTTTTATTTTTGTGCCTTTATATTATTATTGTTAGGTTGGCTTGGTTATATTGTGACTCCTTAGACTCTTATATATAGAAACAAGGTTTTTTCATTTGAATCATCCAAGAATTGTTCATTTGTGCAATGTAAAGGAGGTTTCCCCCTCGAAGAGGTTGAATTCTAAGGCGTTGATCTATTTTTTCTATCGTTTTGTGAGCTGGTTTCATAATAGGACACTACCCTCATCCCCTTTGGGGTCGTAGTAGTTGAAGACTAAATGTATGAAAGTTGTTGGGCATGAGTATGGATGACTATGAGAGAACTGAGTGGTAATTCATGCCACCAAATGAAATATTAAACTATTTCTTAATTACTCTTCTCATTGTTTGGTATTTTGTGTTTTTATGCATCCATGGGTGTATTATGGTTCAAAGCATTGAAATTTAGTAGAACTAGTTACTTTCCATGTCATATAAATCTATTTTATATTAGTTAAGTAATCGACATGTTTTATGCATTTGTGTAATGTAAATCCTTTATATGTTTTATTTAATAATTCATATCTGAACATATATTTAATTTATGTTGTCCAAAATTAATTTGACTACAATTGTAATTTGGAAGTGGAATCACAAATTCCATCTTGAGATTAATTCTATGATAAGGAAAGGTTGCTCATTAGGTTGAATATATTTGTATCCAAACATTTTATACTAGAGCCATTCAAATATAATCACTCCAAAGAGTTAAATATCATCATTAAAATCTTTCTCTTAAATATGAAAAAAGAAAATATTGGCCAATGATTAATTTTTTGTCCATATCCTCGATTTCCCTTTTGTGTACTCGAAGAACTAGAGTTGTAAGTTTGAGGTAGCTTGCATTGCAACTAATTGTGCACTTTTTAAGCATCAAGCACTCTTGCAGAGAGGGGTTGGTTTAGGGGGAAAAAATCGTGCCTCTGGAAGAATTTCCCATCTTGTATATAAAACCAACAACCAGGCTAAAAGTTTCATGATTAAAAATAGTCCCTAACAAGAAATTAACACAAGATGGACTAAAATAGGGATGTAGAAAAGAACACCACCACAAAAGAAACAAGGAAAAATCACACCCCACAATTTTGGTTTGAGTAAGAGAGGAAAGAGGGTCCATAGTTATAATGGATGTTAATGTTTTAAAAGTAGGGTGATGGTTTAAACTTTTACCCAATTCTAGAATATCTTTCACTAGTAACTCATCCCATGGCCATAAAGAGGAGAATATAACCATCTTGACCAAGGAATACCTTGGACTTAGGGAAGGAAAAATAGGAGTAAATGCTACCAATAGATGGGATAGTTAGGGAAGGAAAACTAGGAGTAAATGCTAAATTCTACATAAGGAGAACAAGTAAAACACTATTGAAAGAGAGAAAGGAGAAAAATTATCTTCCAAAAAGCTATCCATAACACTTAACAATTTATAATAATTAATTGAACCAATACTCGGAGCATAAATAACATGATACCAAAATGAAGCCCATACTATAAAAGCATGAAAAATATTAATAACTAAAAAATCTAAAATTAGCCTCTTCTTGTGCAGATCAAACAAAAATTACATAATTTAAAAAAAAGTTGAAACTACAATCCTTACTACCTATGCACGCTTTCAATATTAACATCTGCTATAAAATGTTTGTAATCAATTTTCCATAATTAAAAGCCCAAACATTACTCCACTTTCATTCATAAAACCTCCCTGGAGAATTCCATTCCAACCATCAAATCTTTATTACTTTCTTAATAAGAATCACCCTACGTTAAATGGAATGGTTAGTGGTGTTTATCATGATCTCTCTCAGTCACATGGAAGAGGTCCTTTTTGGTAGGTTTATTCTCCGATTTTGGATAATTCTTCTTTTTTTTTTAACTAAGGGGTAATTATTCTCTCCTATAATTAAATCGATCAATCACAGCTCTCCAAATGATATTGGATGTACTACGATGGCCCACACTATGGAAACATTGTTACAATTCCTACTTTATTATGGACGGCAAGCATATCACTATAGAACAGCATTACTTTACAGTTTGCCTTCACGTTATTGGGGCAACAAAGTACGGCAAGCATATCACTATAGAACAACATTACTTTACAGTTTGCCTTCACTTTATTGGGGCAACAAAGTACGGAAAGCATATTATTGGGGCAACAAAGTACGGCAAGCATATCACTCTAGAACAGCATTACTTTACAGTTTGCCTTCACTTTATTGGGGCAATAAGCATCGACTGGTATCAACATTACACGCTTTAGATCACTATTTAACTTCTCATCAAGTTAATTATTATGAAGCCATTTAACGCCTAATCTTAGTATTTAACCTCTAATGATAATTCCAGGTTTCCTATTAATATTCAACCCTCGCAATGGCCACTGCAATCCCATTCTTCCCCGATTAGGTTTCCCTAAGAATTCGTACTATGGTGGCCTCCAAGTTGAAGCTGATGTTCTTCATTTTCCTCTCACTGCAACTCTCTGCAACATTCTCTCAACACAAAGAACATGAACTGAATGGAGTGTCCATGACCCTCCACGTGAAGACGAGGATGAAGAGCGGATCTACAAAGATGATCGCCGCGGAGGAGCCTCTCTACTATCCCGGCGACTTCATCCAGTATTACATCAAATTGTCGATGGGTACTCCTCCACAGCATCTATTCCTCGTCATGGACACGGGCAGTGATGTGGTGTGGGCACCCTGCACCAGAAATTATAGATGTAATTACAACTGCCATGGATACAGCACGGTTTTTCTTCCAAGAAAGTCATCCTCTCATGTTCCTATAAAGTGCGCAGATCCGAAGTGCAGAGACCTGTGCGATAATGAGCGCTGTGTGGAAAGCTTCCAGAAGTGCTCGGGGATTTGTCCACATTTCAACCTTCAGTATGGCTCGGGAAACGCGACGGGGCGTCTACTGAGTGACACCTTGACTTTACCACTAGAAAACGGAGGAAGACGAGAAATAAAGCACTTCGCAATAGGATGTTCAGTGGTTTCATCCGGGTTTTCCGGTATTGCAGGATTTGGCGGAGGAGGACTGTCTATGCCTTCCCAGCTCTCTCCTCTTATTGGCGATAAATTTGCGTATTGCCTTGACTATGTAAACAACGGCAGCAAGATAGTGCTCGGTAACAAGGCGGTTCCCAGGGATATCGCTTTGACTTACATTCCCCTTCTCATCAACCCAATATACCCTATTTTCTATTACCTTGGCCTCGAAGCGGTGAGTATTGGTGCAAAGCGCTTGACGCTGCCCTCCAATTTATTGTCATTTGACAGCCATGGCAATGGCGGAACCGCAATAGATTCTGGGACTTCTTTCACTAACTTTCCCGATTCAATTTATAAGCAGATTGTAGGTGTATTTGCTTCTCAAATTCGATATCGAAGAGTTCCTATAGATGAACCTGATGCTGGCGTCGGATTGTGTTACAATGTGTCTGGCGTACAGAATATTCGGTGGCCTAAATTTGCGTTTCATTTCAACGGTGGCTCACAGATGGTACTGCCTGATGAGAATGGTTTCATTTATGAATCTGATGATGTATTCTGCTTGGCAATGCAGAATGGTGGCATTGCCGTTAATGGACCTGCCGTTTTCATAGGGAACTTTCAGCAGAACAATTTCTATATGTTGTATGATAGAGAGAAGAATCGTTTGGGCTTCACTCAGCGGGCCTGCAAAACATTTGGCTGAGCCATTGATGGAGCGCTCTGTGTGATTTCCATTTGAACCATATGTTTTTCATGCTCTATGGAACTGCTGGGCTAAGCATCCTGTATGCACTTTAATAACTAAATAAATGCCCGCATCCTGTATGTACTTTACAAACTAAATAAATATTACTGTTGGATATTTGTGGATATCATTTGTGTCACTCATATGTATATAAGTAATTATATTATATTTTATTTAGTCCGACTCTAGGTTACTTTGGTTGGATTGAAAATCGATTTTCATACCAATAAAATTCTGTAAATGGGATAGCGTGAGATAGCTGGAATGTTCTGGATAATTCTTATTTCCGCCCGTCACTATTGTCAATTTTTGCTTATAAGATTTGAACCAATTACATGCGGATTATCGAGGAATTATGTTAGATATTTCAATTGTCTTTAGAGCGTTACATGGTCTCAAAGGATGAGGGGTGGGGTTACACTGTTTCACTAAGAAAGTTATGATATTATACGCTAGACTAGGTTTATAACGGTTTTAGTAAAATATTTGCTTATTAGTTAAAAAAATGCTATCTAAAATGTGGGCCAGCTCTGATCTGAAAACTCCATGGAGTTGATATTATATTATTATATTATTTATTTACAAAAATTTGGATATTATATTATTTTTTATTTATTTTATCAAAATTTAAAGAATCATATTGTAAAAAAAATCAAATCAAAGTAATTTAGAAAGAAATAAAATAGGAAAATGAAAATAAAAATTATAAAAAAGCTACTAGTTCAAATAATTGAAATAAGAGAGTAAAAATAAAATATAGTTATATTGTATAATGATGATGATTAACATTGCTTATTGGTTAAAAAAATGCTATCTAAAATGTGGGCCAGCTTTGATGGAAAACTCCAAGTTGATATTATATTATTATATTATTTTATTTATCATGATATTAGAGAAATTTAAAGAATCATGATGTAAAAAAAATCAAATCAAAGTAATTTTAAAAGAAATAAAATAGGAAAATGAAAAATTATAAAAAAGCTACTAGTTCAAATAATTGAAATAATAGAGTAAAAATAAAATATAGTTATATTATATAATGATGATGATTAACATTTTCTTAGCCCATTATGATTTATCATACTATTGAGAAGATAAAAGATTACTTGAAATTCTTTACCTTTTTTTTTTATGTTCAAAAGGAATTAGAGGAAGCATTCCAGAAGCACAAGGTTTAGTGACTTAAAAGCTTAAGAAAATTGATAGAGTAAGATATATTTTCAAAGTTAGATCGAATCCATATATAAGATCTATAGCTTAAGAGAAAGTGATTTTCACCTTCAATCCTCTTAATGCTACAAAAATAACAATTTCTTTCATCTTATCTCGCCTACAGGTATTTATCTATGCACTCATACCATGCCCTAGGAGTTTTCCTGAGACTATACAAAGTTATCTTCAACCTGCATACATGGGTCTCTTTGTTTTGTGCCACAAATCCCTTTGGTTGTTCTATGTTTACCTCTTCCAACTCACCATTTAGGAATGCCATCTTGACATCCATTTGATGGAACTACCATCCTATATGTGTTGCTAATAAGATCACATCTCATATAGAAGTACACATGGCCATAGGAGCAAAACTATCTTCATCGTCTCTTCCATCCTTATGAGAGAACCCCTTGGCCATGATCCTTGCCTTGTAATTTTTTATTTTTCCATCTACACCATGCTTAATATTGAATATCCAATGTGATCCAACCACTACCCTATCTGCCAGTCTGGGTACAACCTCCCAAATGTCATTTTGCATGCAGGAGGTATACTCCTCAAGCATCACATTTCATCACACTTACTATTTCTCAACCTCCTCATAGATGGAAGGCTCACTATCAACCAACTCACTAACTAATACCATGTAGGCAATATACCTCTTTGGTTCTCTCTGTTATGTACTGCTCGTCGTAGGAGATCCTACAAACTATTGAGCATCCCTAAGCCTCCGTTGAACCTCATGATTCCTCTTTCCCTTTGTACTCGATGGAATATCTACCTCTATATCCTCTTGATGCATCTCCCTGATATTCCGCATTCAATGATCCATACTCTGTGATGTCTGAGGAACATCTATGCTTGAGCTTGTGCCTATATTTGTATGGATTTCAGAATCTGGGGCGGAGGTGTTCTCAAGTTCCACTACCAAAGGCCTAGGAATCCCTTGTCCAATTTCTGTGAGATACATAGTAAATCCTAATGGAGACTTCTTGATTTAGGGCCTAGTGATTTGGGTTTAGATTGCGGTAAATCCTGAGAGAGAAGGAGGTGGAAAATTCCACAGGGATAGTGATGGATTCCAAATGGCATTCCAAGTTCTGTTAGGTTATGATCAGAGCACCGGTTTTGGTGTGGTCACAGTTTCACTAGGGTGGAGGTCGTTTAACCTCTCGATTCCCTTGGTTGTTCTTGTATTGGTTGTTCTATAAGATCCCACATTCATGCTTGGAATATGGTATGGGGGTGAATAGCTAAAAGAGAAATTTGGTTCAGCCATGTCTATGATCGGGTGGTACGCGGAAGTCCCAAACCTAGTTGAATTTTCCTATGATTAATAAAAGCTAAGTTCTCTTACTTTTTCATTGATTTATATGTGGGTTTAATGGTTGTCTTATCTGTGATATTTACATGGCTTTATGCTGGCTATAAGCATGGTTAAATGAATGGTTCATGTCATGGCTATTTCTTATGTTTACTTGTAGTTGTTAAATGGATGAATGTAAGACCGAATTGATGATGTAGTAGTTCAATACAGAAGAATGTGATCCTTTTGGTTATGTTTCATAGGTTTTTCAGTCATTTATGCCCTGTATTGAGACTTGTAGGTTACATTGATGCCAATTATTTGATAGAATGTTAGTCCCAGTTGGGGATTCTTAGGCCTATTCTTGAGGTTGATTTTTATTGATCAACATTGTTATCATGTCTTTAATGAACTTTGAAGGCATTATTATCATGTATTTAATGAATTCTGAAGGTTGTAGCAAGATCTGGGTAGAGTTCGGGATTCTGGGCTCGAAACATGGCTTAAATCCAAGGGTCATTGCACAAAATTGGAAAATTTGGTCCACGTCACTGGCAGGTAGGTCTGTGAGAGCGATTTTAGTTTGCTAGTCACTCCCTTGCCCATAACATGAGAGTGAATATGGCCTAAGAGATCCAAAACAACAGTGGGTCTTAGGGATAGGATATCTGAGTGGATGACTTGTCTCCTAATGGTTTTGCTAATGACGTTGGATGAATGTGAATGATGTTCCATTGATTGCACTTCCTTAAGGCCAAATAAGAGGTCGAATCTGATCATAGTAGCCTCTCGTCTCATGTTTACCCCATTTATCATGGTTACTTTGGATAGACCTAGAAGGGGGTGTTACAAATTCATATCAAAGTATGGTTCACCCCTCAAACTGAATGGGCAGTTTGTGTTGCTCATGCACGCATGTCAGTTGCATGTGTGTCCCTTACACTTGTGTTCCATGTTCTTGTTGCATTGCATCATGTTGACCATGGTTGTAATAAGGTTATCACGAGGAACTTGATGTGTTTTTGTGGAATGTAACATCATAAGTATATGATTGGTTACTTGATTATATTCAGCTTATACGAAACTTTATTATATGCAACTTGATTACATCCTTGTATGTTGGGTTGCACTCTTGATTGTTTGATTAGATGTATCAGCCTTGTAGGTTGGTTACAAGAATTGATTGCTTATGCTTAACTACATAAGGTCATCTGTATGTGTAGTTTATTAGGCATTTCTTATGCATGTTGATGGTTGCATGTGGAAATATGTATAATGGAATAATGATTGTTGTCATGCATAAGGTCATAGCATGCATTGTTGATATGGCCTTGCATTGATGACTGGACTCTACCTAGAATGATGTTTATGTGTTTATGTATTTATTTGATACATGTCTATATGGTATTATGATTATGTTATATATGTATCACACTGATTTGATGATGTTGCATACAACATATCTGATGGGCCCCTAAATTAGACATAAATTAAGGCCCATCTGACCATCCTTCAACACATTAAACCTCTCTTTCTACATTAGATAATGTATTTTTTACTTTAATATGTTGATTAGGAAGGTTTATGGATAATTTTATATTTGTGCCTAATATTATTTATTTTTGTGGAATATTGTGAGAATATTGGGTAGATTATGGATATTTGGAGGAGGTGATAATCTAGGGACTTGCTCCCTACTATGGGAGGATAAATATTAAATAATAAATCAACAATATATTTTGGAATTATAGCACAGATTGTGGAGCTCCAATGATCGACAAAATATAGGAATGTGTTCACTATCATTTAATGCAGAGTCCTAGTATTAGGAACCAGATCCACTAATCAAGCGGTTTGGTGGGGAAAACTTCATCCTTTCATGGGAAATGATTCCTAATCATTTTTTATAATTACCAAGTCTAATCTCCCTCATGGGGTCAATTTTTATTAGTCTTCTTGTGGAGAGAACTCATATTTTTGCAGCTCCAATTTCATTTTCTGCAGGGTTGTAATTGTATTGATGGAAATAATGAGTATTGGTAACAAGTTAAGCTTCTAAATCTTGGCCTGCTTCATAGGACTTTCAGTTTCCTTGGGCTTGGCCATCCCAGGAGCCTCAGAGTCCTTTTGTATCATTTACCTTTCTTCTTTTCACTTCTTATTCACATGCATCTCTTGTTCTTCTTTTTTTCTATTTCTACATTTAGTATTAATGATTTATTGTTGTAGGATTGGGTTAAATGGTTGAAATAGGTTATTTTGTAGGATCATAAGCATATTTTCATAATTGGAATAGCTTTGGGAGGTCATAGTAATCATTGATATAATTGGATTAGTTTTCTTATTCCCAAATCTAGATTTGTTGAAGTCCCTTGTGAAAAATAACAATAAGTTTCTGCTATTTTTTAGAGCATGCTAACGAACCTAAATTTGGTTGATTCCAACTGAATTAGATGCAAAAAAAAACTACTTAATAAAAAAATTACCCTATTTCATTTGCACTTTATTAGGTTAGCCATTTGATATATTTACTAGCTCACTAGTTCTTGAATTTCTAGATTTTGGACTAGTAGTTTTCTGTTATTTTTTATCATGGGTTAACAGAGGTATTTTTGAGTTATTCCACTTGGAATGGAGACCTAATACACCGTACTGAATAAAAAAATATTTCCCATCCAGTTTGGATTTGATTTTCTTTATCATTCAATGAATTATAGTTTCTTGTAGTAAATCTATTGTTTCCTATAGTACTCTTCCAGTGTGTATATACTTGCCCAGATTTGCTCAAAAAAGGATTTTTTTTGGTCCCTTAGGATTAAATAATGACCACTAGGCCCTAAATAAATGGTTTAGGAAGATTAAACACCAATTATGACATGCCTTTTTCCAATGTATATTAGGCCTATTTATTTGAATTCATGCTCTTAGGATTTCAATTACAATTTGTTGTTCTTGCTTAGGATTGATTTATCTTGCAAAGTAAAATTCCCATTTATGAAATTAGTTTAGGATTTAATTTCATTACATGCACTCCATTACATCATGATAGCAAAGGAAGGACACATTATATGTTTCATATATAGTGCCGATACCACTTAATTTTGTACGAATCCTGGGTTGATAATTAAACTTGGTAACATTGGGAGTCGCAACATTCTTTTTTCAATACCAAGGCTCATCACTTCTTGGCATTATTCCAGGGGAGGTGTCAAAGTATGAATTTTTTCTTCCCTAGTTAATTCATTTCATTTTACTTTTTGAAAAAACAAAAAAGATTTGCATCATGCATATTTCTTTTCAAAAACATAAGAGTGCATTGCATTAGTATTTTCATTTAATCATAAAAACAAAAGAATTGTCTCCAACACCAAACCACCCCCGATATGATCACGTGGTGAAGTAAGAGCCACATCACTATCCACTTTTGCAAGTAGAAGAAGAAGAGATGGAGAAGAAGGTAGAAGAAATGGATGGAGATGATGACAATGAGGAAGATCCTCTTGGATTTCCCATTCAAGATACTGATATCGATGTGAATATGAAGAACATCCCTCAATCTTTTCCTCCAAACTTTCATGATCTATGGTCAAAGGATTCAAAAACCTTTCTCTTTGAATTTGAAATTGATTGTAGATCTTATGGTTACTAAAACAATCAAAAATTGAGATTTCTTCCAGCAACATTGAAGGATAGAGCTCTTACATGGTTCATGAGTTTAGGGACTAATTCAATAAGATCATGGAATCATATACAAAATATATTTCTAGAAAAATATAAAGATCATGATCTTAAAGAAGAAATATTTAGAATGAATAAAAAATAATATGAGAGCCTTGAGGATCTAATAGAGAGGTTCATGTACTACATCATATAGGATCTGAAACACTCAAAACCTTATTACTTAGAAAAATTAGGGATGAATGGATTAATCTCCTTTATCTCATGAGTAGAGGTCATGTATATAAATTATCATTTGAAGAAATTTGTGAAACATGCAAACACATATCAAGAGGAAGGGCAAGAGTAAGTTAATCACCATCAAGATCGGCAAGTCAAGCTAAACTTATAAATTTACTTTATAACTTTAAAATATAATTTGTTAGCAATCTAAGTGAAAAAGTAGAAATGTTAAGGATGCAAGATGAGAAAAAACAAGATGTTGATATTTGTGTTATCCATACAGAATCACATGTTAAATATTGCCCCTCGTTACCAAGGTTGAGGGAAGTTTACCAAGAGGACAATGGAGCAAGCCAATTGCCAATGTAGCTATGTTATGTAGTTCCAAGAGGACTATTACAACCTATTCAATAATATGTCCTACATGTGATTTTATCTGTCATCCAGTTATGAAAGTGGCTCCATTGGAAATATTCCTACACTTGAAAATGAATTTGTTTTTTTAAGTAGAGTAAGATAGGAAAAGAAATAAAAAATCAAAATTAAGAGAAAAAATAAAATCTCAAGTGAAAACCTCCTTTGAGGTACCTAATATTGGCCCATTAATTGAAACCCTCCATGAGGTGGTCAATGGGCTGGAAAAAAAGAAAAAAAAATGAGAAAAAGAAAAGATCCTAGGTGAAAACCTCCTTTGAGGTGCTTAGGGAGACTTACTAGTTGAAAACCTCATTGAGGCAACTAGTAGACCTAGAAGAAAAAAAAGAAGAAAAAAAAATAAAAAAAATCTCCATGTATCTCTTTGTCATGAATGCAGGTACTCTCCAACCTATGCTAGCAACAAAAACAAGTTAGCCACCAAAAGAAAACTTGATCACAACCATAGTCAAAAGAAGTCAAGTTTTGACTTTCTCCTCCTTTGCTAAAATTATCCAATAGGACCAAGGCCATGCCAATCCACCACCCTCATCTATTTCTACATTCCATCCATCATTCCCAAGTTTTTCCCATTCATTTTCCTCATTGTCCTAAAATAATACAGGAAGTTTCTGTTTTACTACAGGAAACATAAATACATACAGGAAAAAAATATTTGTGTCATATCTTGATAACCATGTCTCCATTTTTCAATTTGTTTAAGGTGGAGATTCATATGGATGATGATAACATGATCAATTGATTTCAACCAATTCCAGTGCACAGTTTTTGAGTAATCGACCTCCATCACCTACAACCAGTTTTGCACTTTTTCAATATTTGTGCATCCATTTAAAAATTTGTTTCATGGGGATACGCATATGGAGGATGGTAACATGCCCAAGCAATTTCATTAAATTCTAGCCCAAGATTTCCAAGAAATTGGCCTCCATCAAATTCAGCCATTTCTATTTTTTCTCACAATTTGTGCATCCATTGGCTAAAGTTTTTTTATAGGGAGGTGCATAAGGATGATGGAAACATGCTAAGAAAATTTCAAGTCAATCCATTCTACCGTTTGGGAGATATGGACAAAACAAGGTTGTTATAGGGTTTCCTGTAGTACTAAGTCCTATTTTAGTACAAGAAATAGGCTTAAAGATATAGAATTGTACATGAGCTGAAATAAAGTGTGGGAAAGGTGTCTAATGATGGAATAAGGTATAGGGAAGTTTAACATCACCCATGGCCAAGCGCAACACTCCAAGAAGGTCAGATTTGACTAAGATAGTTTGCTCATCATAACTGGAAGATAGAGGTAAGATATGAACACCTGTGAAGCCGCAAACATATGAAATTATCACCTCTAGAGGACCATGGATCAACCATAAACTCAGAACCAACATGCATGTCTCTCCAACAACCATTAGGTAGGTGCAGGTATGAAATATTCTTGACCTCTTCTCTTGAGCATATTATAATTAGAAATGTTTTGTCAATGCATGGGATATGAGGTTTTATAAGCTAAGGATAGGTCAGCAGTCTCGACTACCTTCAACTAGTTAATTGCAGCTCACTACTTCACTCATGCAATGTGGAAAATCCAAATTAGGAAGGGTGATGATTCCGAGTAATGGGGACAATAGTTAAAATTAGAAATTAATGCAAAGGCCAATTCATTAGAGCACTCCAATATCCACTATCTATCCATCATTCATCCATCCCATTTCATAAGAAAAAATAAA